>VYZM01009863.1:1509679-1537620 GCA_013398915.1 Dromas ardeola
GGCTCGGCCGCCGGCTGCGCCGCTCGCCCCGTGGCGTGTCGGTGCCTCTCTCCCTATGTGTCTTTACCTACGCGTGTCGGCGGTAACGTCGCAGGGAGCTTGTTTTCAAGGAGAGCCCCGCCGCAGTGTACTTCGTGTGCGTGGCTTTTACCGCTTTGCTGTAGCTCCTGCGTGACCAGCGCAGAGCGAGCTGTACTCAGCCGCCGTCTCACCGGCTGCCCAACCTCTCTTGGCTGCTTTTATTGCCCTTTTCCTTCCCCTCCCGGTCCCCCAAATCCGCATGCGAGGCGAGGAAGACGGTAGGTCTCACCTGTCCGTGCCTTAGGGCCACCACCAGGATGATGGCAAGGGAAGGGAACACAAGTTAAAAGCTGCGGAGGTGAGACTGCAGGAAGGATTCCCTTCGCTGCTCCTGCGGTATCCGTCCTCGCTCAGCCTCAGTGCAGCTGCCAGTGGGAAAAAAAAACCACACCAAACCAACCCGTTTCTGTCCCACAGTGGCCTGTTTTATCCCGCCGTACACACACGTGACAGACGGAACATTGACATTCCTGTCTTCTCTCCCATCCCTCCCCTTTTAGAGATTAGGGTTCAAATTAGATGTCCCAGTGGTCGAAGACAGAAGTGTAAAATCTGGGAAGTTGGTACAAACTCTTCCAGATATTCTAGGGGCGGTGTGTGCATTATTTGTTTGGTTGGTTTTCCCGGATAAAATTTCCACCCATCTCCCCTGGCAGTAAATAGACATTCTGGATGTTCTTTTTCACTTCCAAGGAAAAAAAAAAATAAAAATACAGCACTACAATAAACAAACAAGGAAATCACAAATGTGCTTAGACAATAAACAGTTATTCAAGAATATTACTAGGCAATAAAGCATAAATTATATCCCTGTTCCTCTTCGGGCGACAAGACATAGAGATGTAAAGATTGCTTTTATCCTAAGTCGGTCAATGAATTTATGTAGATTTGTCATTTCAAATAGAGGGTACAAATCTTTCTTTGTGCAGCAACTCTGTAATTCTACCTTTGTCAGCTGAAGACAATAAACTAGAAAGATTAATGTACATTTTGTCTTCAGTAGTAAATCCTATTGTCAAACGGGGAGAACTTTTTATTCAAAGAATTGGATCAATAGTTGACTTTGTTTTGAAGCATTTATTTAAGAAGCTACTTAAAAAGAATGAAGTTCATGCTCTTAACAGCCTTAAAGAAATCTCTCAAAAGCAATTATTCTGTTTGCCAATCTAGCGGTCACTGCCATGTAGCAACAAAAAGCATGAAAGCTAGATGTGGAAATCCTTTTGGGCTCAGACAGTGCTTTCTCAATGGAAGAAGTAGGAAATCAAAAGTGAAATGCACTTCAAAAAAAAATATCTATTTGAATGTTTTACACAGCTTGCTTTGAATAGGTGAAGCTCCATCTCTAACCAGGAAGCTTCAAGGTCAATGAAACATAAATGGCAGATGCCTTCCACACCTGAAAGAGGGCCACCAACTGTAGGTAACATTTAGGGAGCAATAGGGGAGATTTAGATGAGATGTGAGAAAGAAATTCCTTGCTGTGAGGGCGGTGAGCCCCTGGCCCAGGTTGCCCAGAGAAGCTGTGGCTGCCCCATCCCTGGAGGGGTTCAAGGCCAGGCTGGATGGGGCTTGGAGCAACCTGGGCTGGTGGGAGGTGTCCCTGCCCAGGGCAGGGGGTGGGACTGGGTGGTCTTTAAGGTCCCTTCCAACCCGAACCATTCAGTGATGCTGTGATTCTATGATTTAAGAAGTTGGCTATCCGACTGTTATTTTAATCTATAAACTCTCAGTGTTCAGCAAGTATTTGTTCAGAAGAGTGCAGAGTGCCTTCCACTGGAATAAACTACTATATTTTCAAAATAACCCCAGTGAAGATATTACTTTACTAATGATGGGCCTATAACAACCCTTGTCAAAGTCAGTGAAAAGACCCTCAGTGATTTCAGCGGCATTTAGTTTGACACTTACACTGCAATGCACTGTTTGAGATTTCAACTGTTTCACTGACCTTAAAAAGCAATTTATTTAGGAATAAATGGAGATTCTCTTATTTTTGTATGGATTCTAAGAAAAGGAAGCACTGTCTAAAACCAGCAAAGCCCCTACTAAGACTGATCATATACTGGCATTTTATATCTGCTTCCATCAAAATGAATTCCTTAGGCAGGTGGTTGTACCTCAACAAGACTTTGACTTGACTAACTCAAGCTAATAATTAATTTAGTGGCTACTTAATATATTGACTGTTCACCTGAGTTATGCAAGCAGAATATTATTCCGTGTCCTGGAGTCATAGCTGAGAAATATAAAAGAAGGCTAGGAATAAATAGCTAAAATTAAGAAAACCAGGAGAAAAAAAAAAAAGGCATAAAAACAGAAAGGAAAAAGAAAGAGAAAGCAAAGCTGTGTTTTCTCAAATTCCACCTTGTGTTGTTTACTTGCCTTCATTTGGCTTCTTTCATCATTTAAATCCCTGTGATCTCACACTTGGCATTTTGGGTTTTTGAAGTGTTTCAAAATTGAGATCGCTAAATAAAAAAAATAATGCAGCCCCCGCTGCCACCCGCCAACACGGCTACAACCTTAAAACTTGCTTTCTTTATTCTAATATAATGGCCCGTTTTCTGTACGGACTCTTAAAATCCTACTTCTAAGGGCTCAAAGAGCTGCTGATAATACATGTAGCTGCTGATACACATCCCGTGCAGCGTGTGGTACTTCAGAAATTCATCTAATGATCTCAGCATAAGAATTAAACGTATATGTTAATAGTTTCACATATTCAAATCAGTCAAATCTGAGCAAGTTCTGTTTGAATATCAATGGAGACGGCTCATCAGTAAGAAGTTTCTCCCAAACAAACACCGGTTTCCATTTTATCTGCGCAACAGGCTTTTTTACAAAAAAAAAGATGGATTTTTCTGCCACAGCTGAAGAGGCAAGTTTCCACTCCTTTTTCAATTTCTTTTCAGGTAGCTGAAATGCTTTTGATCACAATTTATAAATATGTCAGGCAAAGCTGTGAGTAAACTAGCAAGAATATATCGGACAGTTTGAGCTTTAAAATTGTGTCAAAAATCATATGCTGGCATGTGTTATAAAGAATCAAGAATTCTACAGGAGTGCATGCTAAATTTATGGGTGAGTAACATTTAATATATTATGAAATCTTACCCAATTATTACAGTCTTATAAAGACTTAATGAATAGGTTTTTCAGCTAGCCGGGATTTGGAATATTTTACTCCTGTGAGCATTTCAAAGGCAAGAAAAGGTAGGAATTCTCCCATTGTCAGACCCAATAAGGAAAGCGTTGCATTTACCTTTGCCTGTCCAAGGGCTAGTAGAGATTTCAGTCTTTGGCCTGTTCTCCAGCTTCTGTAAACAAAGGTGAATATACGTAACCGATTAGGAAAAGTCTGCTAATACTGCATATTTGTGCATATAATGTTGCATATTAATGTTGTATATTAAAAGAATTGCGTGTCAATAAACAGATCTGGAAGTGGGGAAAAAACATCATAAGCTCTGGAAAAGAGAAAGAAAATCTGTAGCCTTTTAAGAAAATGTTGATGCTCTCAGGCTACTGTGTTGGAGGAAGATGGTTTTCTTCCCTGTAAATTAAGGCTTTATAAATACATTTGAATATAAGTTCTAGGTCTGACCACCACTTACTTTTCCTGTTTGGATAGGGGAAGATGGTGTCTTCTAAGGAAACACAACCACAGGTGGGGTTGGTGGCTTCCAGATAAAGGAGAAAGAGCAGCGTCCTTTGGTGGTGGGAGTTGTTTACAGTCCATTTCTATTCTGGTAGCTAAGATCTGCATCTTCTGACCTCATCGCATTCTACACCTTCCTCAAGGGGGCAATGGAGGGCGAGATGCTGACCTCTCTCTGGTGACCAGCCACAGGGAATGAAGCTGTGTCAGAGGACGTTCAGGTCGGACATGAGGAAAAGGTTCTTCACCGAGAGGGTGACTGCTCCTTGGAACAGGGTCCCCAGGGAAGCGGTCATGGCACCAAACCTCTCAGAGGTCAAGGAGCATCTGGTCAATGCTCTTAGTCATATGATTTAGTTTTAGGCAGTCCTGTGAGGAGCAGGGAGTTGGACTTGATGGTCCTTATGGGTCTCTTCCAACTTGAGATGTTCCATGATTCCATGATTCTATCCTATGGAAGACAGGGATGTCACATGGGCTGTTATCATTACTGTAACTCTAAAACATTCACATACGGCCCCATGTCACCCGTGTCCCTCAGCAGCCAGGAAGAGCCTCTTCAGCCCTGTCAGGTGCAATAGTAAATTTTCGTGTACATCATAAAGGGAGCTGAAAAGAGTACTTCTTTGTATATTTTAAGGATGTTTGAATACCTTTCACTGCAGCGATGTGTTGTAATTGTCATGATTCTGTGGCATTTGTCCAGAGGATAGCTCTGCCCATGTCAGAGCTGTAGAGCTGAACCAAAAATCTTCCCAAGCGGCGTCTTGATGGGTGGCCTCTGTTGTGAGACATGTCTGAAGTGCTGAAGTTGAAACTGATGTGGGTGGGATGGGAAACGTTCTGCTGATCCTGAGCAGTGTGCTTTTTCTGATTTGGAGTGAATCAATGCTTATAATCCTCTCTGTAATTGAAAATCTTGGGTTTCTTTCTTTTTTTTACCTTGTTTTGTGGTTGGTTTTTTTCTTTTTTGAGACACATTTTGGTGGGAATCAAGGAATTTCTGTCACGACTTGCCGCTGATTGGGCATAATGGGCAGATATTTATACTGCACCTTGACAGTTGAGCCTTCTCTACCATGTATCGTCTTTTAAAAATATTTGGTACCATTAACGATCAGAATAACCATATCTTCTCCTAGTGGTACTTTTTGTTCAGCACTGAGGTACTTCCTGCTGGCCATGTAAATATGGACATAAAGATACACACCCTATTATAGAAGACACAAAAAATGTCTTGCAGCTGGAAAGATTACTTGATAAAAAGGTCTAAGAGAAGATGAAGATAAACTTTCTAATTCCCCGGAACAGGGAAATAACCAAAAGTGAAAGACATTTCCTATAATTTCCAGGTTAGTCGGTGTTCAAGGCCAGGCTGGATGAGGCTTTGAGCAGCCTGGTCTAGTGGGAGGTGTCCCTGCCCAGGGCAGGGGGGTTGGAACTAGATGATCTTTAAGGTCCCTTCCAACTCTAACCATTCTATGAGTCTATGATTCTATGAATGCTGGCAGTTTAACTGCGCTTAAATGTTCTTAGGAAGAAGAAGACAGTGAAAAAAAACATAGATATTTGACTCGAGCTCTGTTTTGAGCTATGTAGTGCCAGATGTTGGGAGAGTTTTCAAGGAAATCATCACTATCTGCTTGTCTACGCTTAGACGTCACCTTACACAGCAAAAAGAAGGGTACTTGGTGAGACGCATCTTTGATTTGGTCCAGTCTGACTGCTTTTACATGATTTTGGAACATTTTCTACAGTCATACTGGAATAAATGGTGCCATTTCATTGTAATGGTCCTGTTGGGTGTTTTATAATAATATAAACGCTTCAGGAAAAAAAAAACACATTTAGAAAAATCTTCAAGGCTTCACAGGATTATGAACTTCCGAAATCAAGAAGTTGCAATGGAAACTATCTGTCACTGTAACAGTAAGAACTGATGTTAACAAGCAAAATTTAAAGATGAAAGCTCATATTTAATAGAGATGTCTGGAATAGATATCTGAACAAATTAACTGAAAGAGAGCTTAACTGTTAAAATTACTTGTCTGAAGTAATACATTTCACAATTGGAATTTTGATATAATGATAGATATTTGACATTTATAGGTGGAAAAGAAAATGTTTGGTTTCCTACCGCTTTTCAGATGGATGTTATAATTTTCGTTTTAGTTTATTTTGTTTTGCCTTCTGAAATGATTGTACCTATTGGCTTCGTATCAAGGAATTAAACCACTTGTTTCACTTTTTTACGTTCAGCCCTCTTGATCTGACACTAATACGCTTTGCAGACTTGTGGTCTGTATTGCTCCAGTGCACACAGCCAAATAGCTGCTAAAATGAATTGTTTGCAGAATTATATATATACACATGACCCATGTATACAGGGAAGTTTTACAAAACTAGATTGCCACAGAAAGGAACTACATTCGGAAATGTTCATAATGTTGATATTTAAAGCCACTTTGTTTTTCAGTTCCTAGTAACCCCTTGTCTGCTCATGGACTTCTTAGTCTGCAAACACTTATGCAATTGCTCTATTTTTTTACCTGAAATTTGATATTTAGACAACTCGTTTGTAGCTTTGGGGAAAAAGATGGTTAGAATCTTTACTCTTCTAAACTTAAAATATATGACTTTTTTTTTTTTTTTATTTCCTTTCTTTCCTTCCAAAGAAAAATGGAATTGCTCTTTGGGAATTCAATTTAGGAGATGTATAGCTAGATACTTTCCATGCACTCATTCCACTTTGGACTTTATTGGGCTAGATAAAGATGAATTAATCATTGTAATGGAAGTTTACAGTTGCCTAGGGACCAGTGGCTTTCAGTTGATCGCACTTACTGTTGGTAAACAGAGGAAGGACCTTAGCAATAATGTGGAGAACTGATACCGCAAAAGAGTCTAATTTCTCAAAGTTAAACATGTTCTGAATGACATTCTTTGGAGATAGAAGTGTAAGTAGATATGACATTGGGACTGAAAGAAATTAAAGAAGAGGAAGCTTAGTCGCTACCCAAATAGCCACGGTACCATGACTGAGAAAAGCAACTTCTAAAAACCCAACTTTCTTTGGTGACAATATGAGGACACCAGTTAGAAAAAAAGGTGTATATAACATAACAGTGTAAAAAGTGGGAAGGCAAATGTAGTGAGCTAGAAGCTCTGAAGTACAGTGGAAGTGAGACCAAGGCTCAATCCTTGGTTTAGCTAAGGACAATAGAATAGATATTACACCATATTAGGGGAAAAAAGGAATATCTCCTTATATATATAAATGGCACTATCAAAAGTTTAAGAAAATCAAATTGCTAGTAATGACAGACAGAAAGAAAGTGTTCAATATCTATTTCTTTTCTGTTTCTGGAAAGACGTAAGAGAGTGCACTTGTATTCCATAATGATGGTGAAGTATTTTCCAAGCAATTAGTTTCTAAGGAAAGCATTAAGCAGTATTTTTATGATGAATATTTGAAAGCAGCTGATGCAGATGAACTGAATTCAGAAGTAGGTATATACTGTATTCATTTTAGAGGAATCCTGGAATACTCTAGAAACTCCTGGAAGCAGTGGACGTAATATTAAAGCTTAAAAAAAATAAATAAAAGCCCACGCAACGTGACCCATGCTGTTAAAGAGAAGCTAATAGAATGGTGAGGTGGGTTTCTATACATAACAGTTCAAAAGCTTTGAATACAGAGCATTACTGCTGGAATGCAAGGCAGAAGGGTTCTGGAAGATGAAATCTTGTCAAACAAATGTGAATTCTCTCTTTGAGAATGTTAAAAGTTTGCCTGATAAAAGTGCGTGCTTTTGTGCAGCTGCCTGCATAGTTGTATGCTTAGAAATTAGATACATAAGCGACACTTTCAAAATTGGGATTGTACCCTTGAAAATAATTACTCCAAAAATAATTAAAAGGTCATCACGTAGATAATTAAGTCATTATCGTCCACACATGCACACTACCATGTTGCATTTAAAAGGGTTTTTCTCTTTATTTGTTATATGTAGAAATAAGTAGTGGTTAGGAGAATAGAGATTAAAGTGTTCACATGTATAGTAGAGCTAAAGCTGATAAAAGACTGTTGTATCAGCCTCTTATGCCCACACGATAAAACAAAGCAGAAAAGTGGAAAACTTAGAGAAAAAAGCGCTAAGTGCTGGGAAACTGCAGAAAATGCCTAATACTGACTATTTGAAGAGATTAGTTAGCTGGTAAGAGAGGGAAATATCAGATACTAGTGATTTTTTCAGTCTAATGGAGAAGGACTTCACGGTCTTTCTGGGGATTGCCACTAGAACTCTTTAAAATGTAAACAGAGTAGGTATTTCTCATGATGAGATCAACTATAACAAACTTCCCAAAACAATGAAAAATTCTGCATTCCTTCAGGGACTCAAATAAAATGGGGATTTGTCTTTTAATCAGGTGCAGATTATGCTTTAACCAAATAAAAAATTCAAATTTCGGTCTGAGGCCAATATAATGGCCTATGATATTCCTGGTTCTTTCTGTCCTTGAATATGCTGATCAATGTGATATCTAAATATAGAATTTTAATTGTTTTAAAATAAGTCTGTGTGAGTCAGGTTTGTGGAACAACATGTTAACTCATGTAATTTAGCACCAAATTTGCATATAACGCACTTTTCCGGTGCTGGTATGCATAACACTAGTATTTTCACCTCATGCTCCCCTTTCACCTTCTAATATTCCCTTAACTAATTGTTAAAGATTTTAGAAGATTCTAAACCTTTCTTATGTATAAAACTGGTCAAAGTTATGTCCATATATTCTAATATTAAATTAAAATAGGTACTAAATATTCTAATATCACATTAGAATAGATACTAAATTATTTTATAGATGCGTTAAAGTTTTAAATTGAGAGGTACTTTATTACATTTTGGAATTTTAGAGCAAGGACTTGTATTAGAGGATTATAATTTCCCTTTTAATAGTGTGAAAGTAAAAATTACAGTATTAGATCAGATCATAATCATAAGATTTTTTTCACTCTCATTTTCCATCAGCAAGAAATATCATACCGGAGAGGTGCATAGTAAGTTCTCCATAAAGGACGTTATTTGTTCTGCTGATTCCTCACCCTCACTAATGAGCAGCTAAAGATGCCCAATAGCCACATGTAAAATCATGGTTTGCTTTGCCTCATTTGTATTTCTTTCTTATTCTCATCAAGATATCTTTGTCCTAAATTTTCTGAATTTTTATCCTTCGTGCCACCCAACTGAGCAGTACCTGTCCCAATCAGTCTGAGATAACCAGCAAAAAACAGGTTTCTACCTAAACAATCTTCTTGACTGAACTGAATAAGCTCTGATGTCCAGCTCCCATGGCTAACCTGCAATGCTGTGGATTTTTATGTTTCATTTTCTGATCCAACATAATCAGTCAATTTTCCAAGCCTTTAACATTAATTTGCCAGTTACATTTTCCATGACTTGTGGCAATCTGAGGTCTTGCTACCAAAAAGAAATCCTCGCCATGTTTAATTTTATGTAGTGACGGACTCATGGTGACCCCTTTCTCGACCACTGTGTTCCATGTGAAACAGTGTGTCAGCTGGGAGAAGGGATTTCTGGTAGTGACCCCGAGGGAGAACAAGTTGTTTTGCTCAGAAGAAAGTGCCGTTTCTCCTTTCCTGAATGTACAAGATTTTGTCATCTGCTGAGTTTCTCCTGTATTACTTGCCGGAGGATTCGGCTTGCTTGTGCAAGCTCACCACTAAATAGATTACAAGGTTGACACGCAACGTTTTCCCTTTCTTACGATAACTGTGACAAACATCATTATCCATAGTTACATCTTACAGGTTTTATCCTGTTCTTTTATGTATATTCCTACTCTTCAACGATGAAATTTTAATGCACTGAATTACGTAAGTCAATTATGCATTTTGTTTAGACACACGCGTATGTAAATGTGGATATATTTATATAAACGTCTCTGTGTGTTTTCATTTTGTTGCTTTTCAATGTCAATGAACCTTGCTCTGTTCTTTCTAGAAAAGAACACCTGATTTCTTGGATATAATTTGCCAGAAGACCTAAAGAAAATTAGCAGTCTTAAATCTTGCCTTTAAAATTCCTGAGACACTTGAAAATGAAACTTAAGAAGGTTGAAGTCACGTAAGTATATCTGGCAATGCTGCTCTGCCTGTGTGATGCCTGTGGTTCTCTATGGTTTCATTGTATGCCCTCGACTCAGGATCTTTATTGTGTCTCCTTAAAGAAAAATGTTTCGGTATGCAACCTTCAGTCCTAATCCCCTTCTGTTTGTGCTTGATCTTTTTCAAGACGGGATAATCAGTAATGAAGTTCACGAGCTGGGGGAAGAATAACATCAAAGAACATTGTAAGTCATTGGGTTTTTTAATATATATATAAATACTCATATACATATGTGTGTGTGTGTATATATATATTACATTACTTCTGCAGAGGTATTTGTTCTTTTGTTTGGGGTTTTTTTGAATGCTACAGGATTTTAGAAAGCTTTACATGCTACTAGCCAGAAATGTAACACTATTTTTTTTCAGCTGACTCACTATAGATAATTATAACCATTATAACCATCCATTGTTTGTGAGTTGCTTAAAATATTGCTCCTAATATATGTGCTCCTTAACATTGGATTTCATTTGTTTTCTCCACTCACCTACCATCTTGACATAACAGCTCATAAAATTCTATGTCCTCTGCAAATTTCACTGTCTGCTTGACCCTTTAGAGGGATATATAGTGAATAATGCGTTAATTAACATGGTAACCACTGGAGATAATGAAAACCAATGATTTCATTTCCCTTTTGTATTTTCTGTCTCTTTCCAGTTAACCAAGGCTTAATCCATGATAAAACTTTTCCTCTTGTCCCGTGGGCAGGCGCAGGTTTTACCATCAAGAACTTGTGAAAATAAAAAGGTATAATTATATTTTTATATAATTTTATATTTTATATTCTATAATATGAAAGTATATACTTTGGCTCTCCTTAGTAGAAGGTATTTCTGTTGCACTTGCACTGTACAAATTAGTCAGAAATTCATAACAGTTTTTTAATATTTTCCTATATCACACCCTTTTAAAGCAATCATTTTTGACTGCTGGTATCCATGATTTTGCAGTCATAGCTCGCATAGGATAAGTAGATTTGCTACCCTGCAGCCTTTTTCATTTACTGTTAACTACTGCATTAGAGCTCACAGTTCAGCCAGATGACTCGGAGGCTCCAGCAGAACTGGTGAATAACTGTATCTAGGCCTAATGAAGTACAGCTTTTCAATTTATCTGTTTGTTCCAGTATTTTCTTACCACTAATGTTCAGAAACTCTGTACGTGACTTATTCCATCTTCTGGAGAAAAGTGACAAAATAAAGCATTTACCTGCTTTTTGTAATGCCGTTGTCTTTTAAAATCCAGCCATCCCACCAGTTCGTTCTTAACATTCCTTCATCCTTTATTTGCACTTCCGAGAACTGTTTATGTCTTTGGTTACTGACTTTTCATGGTCTGCTTTGGAGTCCTCCTAATTTACATCTTACATTTTTAACCTGCCAGAAATGATGCTCCTTTCTAAGGAAGAAGGATTGAATAATACAAGAGAGAGATTGTATCTGTCACCATCAGAGGAAAATAGTATATTTATGCCTTATAGCATATGGATCAGTATATTTATTCATTGATTTATAGTACTAAAGTGTTCTTACCAAAAATGCAATAATTTTCTAAACTTACTTTAGATTAAGTGTGGGGACGGAGGGTCTGGCTGGGGAACATCCTTCTTAATATGACTTTTCCAGGAGACATCAGAAGAATTTTTGTTTCAAATTCCACCTACTTTGTTAAGTCAGCTTCACTTTGGGATTTTTCTACAGGGGGAAGAGTAAAAGTGTGGTAAATTCATCTTTACTTGCACTAAGAAGGTAATATTATCCATATAGTATCATTATACTAAAACTCCTAAGGTACCTTAGGAGCTCGTGTGCAAATTTAATCCTTCCACAATTATCCATAGATCATATTAAAGATCATATCATATTTTAAATCACATTTTGTTACATTTTAAAGCTTTTTTGGAAGACTTCAAAAAAACAAAAATGAAAAGTGTCTGCCAGTGACATTAAAAATCTTGTGAGTATTCGCTATTCCAATAGCAAATTGAATTTAAGGTGTCTCTCCTATTTGTGAGGAAAATCACCTGTAAGTCACTAATATCATGACTTCTCCTCATTTGTGGGATAGACATAATTTCTGTTTCATCTCCCCTCCATCAGTCTCTTTATATTCCTGTCCACATACATCTTTTCCGTTGAGCTGTTCTCCATCTGTAGGGCAATACTTGATGTATAGGAAAATAGGGATTAAAGAACATTTTAGTCAAAGTTCAGAGGAAAGTGGAAGTTCTGCTAATGATCATGTTAGTTCTAGAAAATATCAAGGTAATATTGTCCATACTGAAGGATTATGCCTTGTATTCCTTGAGAAATATATAGGACCTGATGTATTCTTCAGAATCAAGGAACATAATACATAGAATAGAATATATTAAATTGAATTAATTAATTACTTAAAATATGTATATTTTTCAGACCAAAGGAAGCACTCTATAGTCACAGAAAAGTGCAAGAAGATTACAGTATTTACGGATATTCTTTGTGCCTAAATTAATTGTACTGCATTTTGCAATTGTTTACACAAGCTACATTTTCTAGGTATATACTATAATTTTTCTGCAAGAAAAAATTTTCTGTACTCATAGTAAGATCTTTCTATGAATTACAATGATTTAAGGTCTTCTAAAATGTATGTTTATATATTTTTATACATATATAAAAATATATATGTATGTTTGTATTTCTGATGATTATTTTAGTTTATCTTCTTGCAAAGAACTTCAACTGAAATCAAGCAGAAAATTTATCTAAAATGTACCCAAACTTCTGGCTGGATCCAGTGACATAATATTGCTATTGAAAAAAATCATATAGGATAGAAATGTATTATGCAATTAAATACTTCAGGTGTCCACATCCAATTTAGGTTTCCCAGTGTCACTACAAAATCCACCAGATAAATATGTCATATTTAAAGTGCAGGAATGTCTACGTCATTGATAACATTGTTAAGCTTTTCCCCTGTTAATGTTCATACAAGCTGTTGAGATCAACCAGTCAAAAGCTTGGGTGTACTGGTACTCCTGGTGATTTGCATTGTCCTGCAGACGCAGGCTCTGTGCTAATATATAGTGCCACGAGAAAGATTGTAAAGAAATCACGGTAGTAATGGAAATAAAAGAGCTGGTTCAGATTTAGGAGTAATTACAATGGCTGTGATTGTTCTACACCTAGTACTATTATCAGATGAGGAATTTATGTGTAAACTCCGAGAGATCTTGTTTCACGTGCTTGTCCCAGTTGCTCTACACCGTTCCATATAACTGCTTTGCATCGGTGGAGCGTCAAGCATCTGGGACACTTCTTTAATACCATCGGTACTTCGGCAGTGTGGCAACAGGCAGCTTAGAAGTTCCTCACTTGGGTCCTGGTGATGCTGTAGCTACATAAGAAACCCCTTGCTGTTTAGCATTATGGTGATTATTTTATTTCAGTAAGTTAATTTCTTTTATCCCCTTCTGTCCTTGCCACCTTTCCACCGTGTTGAAATCTCTGAAAAAAAATCTGTCACAAGCAAAAGGAACAAAAAATTAAAATTGAAAAGCTGAGATTTACTCTGAGACAATGGGAGTATTGCAGTGCTGAGTACTGTATGGCACATTGTTAAGCCAATTCTTAAGTGTATTAAAAAACAAATATTAAAAAAAAGTACTATTGCAGATGATGATGTAGAGTATAATGAAACAATCTTTCTTACACAATTTTATTTTTCAAATCATTACATGTTTATGCATTTGCAAACTATCACATTCACTAGTAGTTGGTCATTGTCCTACACACCGATCCTTCAACTAACTGCTTTTCAGCATATTTTATATGCTTTTTTTTTCTTTACTCTTCATTTTGTTTTTTGAAGATGATAATAAGGAAGCGTAAGCCCTTTCAAAACCTGTCACATGTTGATTGAAGCTGTCTGTTTTCCAATTCAAAATACATTTTTGACATCTCCAAGATACCAAAAAAAAGTAGGTTCATATTAAATCTATATATTGATACCCAGCTCTGTGTTTCTTGTAAAGAAGAGACAAAGCTGTCACTAGTTGACTGAGTGTGCTAAAGAAATGAGAACTTGAGGGAAGAGCCACTTCAAGCTTAACCCAGGCCGATGAAGTTATGTGAGGAGAAACGAGATGCAATTTAATAAATTGGCAGAGACCATTATTGTTTCTCATACCAAGGTTATTTGTGTTCTGACTTTCAAAGTGTTGCATGTTGCCTCAAAGGCCCGGTGTCTGCCTCCCAGGAATTTCCCTGCGTCTGTCCAAGGCTGAGATAGATTACAGAAATTAGATTATTTATCTTTATGTCAAAACAAGCATATATATTTTACATACTACATTTTCCATTTTAAAAGTCGCTAAAGGGCAAAGTCATATAAAAATCAAAATCAATAGGTAAAGTGCTATTGACTAAAACCTTTTTAATTTACTTTTAAATAAGATTTTAGACCCAATTTTGCAGCACATATTTTTCAAAATGTATCATCTTATCATTAAGAAACTTTAAAAATTTAGAAACCACACTTAAGATTTCTGGGAAAGAGGGTTTTTTTTTCCCCCAGTGGAATTGATGTTTGTCAGAGTATTTCTTTCTTCTTTCACACAACATGGAACAGTACACAATGTTTCACATATTAAGAAGAAAAAAATGTTGAGTTAAAATCAGTACTTACAGGTAGTAAGACACCTTCATCTTCCTCCTCCGATTTTTACTCCTCCTCCTAGGTGGAGCTCCTCCTCTAGGTGGAGCTACAGATCTGCATGTGACTTCATTAGGAAGAGTTTTATTATCCTTTATTAACAATTTAGACCTTACTTTCTCAACACTGTTTTCAGCGAGCCATTGTGTTTTCTTAATGACTAGAATAAAAGATTCTTTTGAATACCTTGATTAAAACAGAAACAATGAAAGGAAGACTTTTTCATGGTTCAAATTTTGGAGCACCTACCGAAAGTGAAGACTACTGTTGAAGAGGTTATAAAGTAACTTTTAAAATAGAAAAAAATAGACAGCCATGCTTACATTTGAAAGATTACCAAGATGCAGCAGTTACTATATACATATCTATCTAAGAAGCAGATCACTTTTGAGGCAAATATTTGTAGGACCTCTCTTCGGTTTAGATCTCTACATCACAATGGGAAGGATCATGTTGCTTTAATTGCTTGTCTGCTTTCTGATGTCAACCTTTTGCAGATTATAAGAAAGACTTTGTTAGATTCTATTTTTCTGTTTTAATAGGATTGGGGTTTTAATGCTTTATTTTTTAATATGGGGTTTTTTTTTTTGTTTTGGTTGGTTGTTTGGTTTTTTTTTGTTTTGGTTGTTTGGGGTTTTTTTTGTCCTTGCACTGGCAATTCTTCCTTCCTTACTGGAAAACATCAGAATCAGAATCAGAAGGATTTTTTTCTCTGAACATCCCTAGGCAGTGGTAAAACATTCCCAGACACTGCCTATTGAACCGGAGTTTTCTTTATGCACGCCTCCCTCCTTTCCTTATAAAATGAGAGCTTCACAGAAATTTACAGACAGCTGTTAATTTAAATGAAATTTCAAAAATCTTCAGAGAATCTGGCTGTGGCTGGGAATCCTCCAGAAAGTAATGTGTATTGCATGTTCCAACGTAATGAAACTGCCTTCAATAATGTTAAAAAGGACAAGAAAACTTACCTTTAGGATGGAATGGGTTCTTTTCTTTTTCTTTTTCTCTTCTGGTTCTTCGTTCAGTGAAGTATTGCCTCTTGACTACAAGAAAAAAGTGAATATTTTAGCAAAAGAAAGCATTCCCCTCCAACCTAAGATATATTGCCAGAGAACAAAATTCTAAAGAAAAGGTGTAAAAGATATAGAAAAGAAAATCTGTTTGAATCTAGTGGTTTCACCAACTGTGTGTCTGAGTTCAAAGGGAAGAATTATGAAGTTTCTGCTGTTGATTTTAGTTTCTGTTTATGAAATGGTATCATAGTAAGGAATTTCCTCTCCCTTGCTTTTTCTCTTCTGTTTCCAAGTGGGAATATATTCAGAAAGAGCAGAAAAAACATCAGAGTTTGCGTCTGAAAAGATGGTGGAATGATTTGATTAGAGTAGAATTGAAAAAGGAAAGCTGTTTCCAAAGGTTTGTCTGAACCATCTCCTTACGTATCTTCTTCTTTTTGGTAAATATTTTACAATCTTTTATCATCTGTGTGATGCTCTGTAGTACAGAAACAAATGAAGATTATACTTCCTCTGAAGATGATTTATACTTAACAAACACCACTTTCAACTCATGAAAGTAATTTTTCCCAAAGTGTAGCTCGAGATCCAGAAAGCATTTTCTCCGTACATTTGAAGTCAGAATAGTATCTCCTTTTCAAAACAGGAAATATATAAATATGTATTATTGTATACAATTTTAAATAACATCCTATTTTTATAAATAACACCACAACTCATGCACACTCAAATTTGTACTTTTCAGTAAGATCTGTCATAAACCTGATCAGACAAGAATTGTTCACCAGTCTTTAACAGAACAGAGCTAATAAAGTGCAAAATGCCTTTCCTAAAAAGAAAGTATCATAAATTGCAATTTAAATAATTTATTTCTCTTCATTGTATAATTTAAGAAGTAAATTGCTTTGTAGGAGGAAATTTCTTTATAAATTGTTTTTCATCAGTTGACAAATTTTTGTAATCCACTTATTTAGCTGGTCAGCACGAGTCAATACAAGCTAAAGAACGCAACAATTACCTTTTATTCAAAGTGTTGCCAAAATATGTTTAACACTGGCATGAAACTAGGAACTAAGAGTTCTGGTTTTGGATCTTCTATTGATTTCCTGCATGTTTTTGCATGAATAATGCAGTGAGTGCAGCCCTGCTCCTTACATGCTCCTCACCTGCTTGTATTGACTGTTTGTGAAATGAAAGCCGTAGTCTCTCTGACTTTTGAAAGCTGTAAAAGATATAAATTCTGTCACCTATTGTATTTCATTTTATGTAATGTTTTGCAAACTGTCAAGCGCTGTAAAGCAGTACTCAAAGGCTTCATGATGACTCTTAAGAAGTATCCAGCAAGTACTGTATCTGGAAGTCTGAACAAATAGGCACTGATGAGATATACAATATTAAATGTAGCAATATTAATGTTCAGAATTTCAACATATCTATGTCTTTGTGTTCAGGAATTTTCAGGCACCTGAAATTTCTCATATAAAGGAATATTGCTTTCCTAAGTGTCTTAACTCCCCAGAAAATAATGGGTAAAGTTATAGTTAAAAGTACTGCCACACAAATTTTGACTCTTTGCAAGAAAAATTTAGGTTTCCAGTCACTCACTCACTAAGTTGGTGTGACAACTCATACAATAAAAGGGAACTTATTTAAAATTAAAAAAAGGAGAGCCATTAGACATGGATATCATTGCATGGCTCAGAAGAAGAGTTAGGAAATAAACTTGGATAAAAATTCTTTCTCATAAGGTGTCAGCAGTCTAATGTTACAAAACAATTACTTTATTCATTTAGACTGTGGAAGTTTTCTCCCAGGCCTCAGAAGAATGTGTGTGGATTTTAGCTGAGTTAATCCAGGGGACATGAAATCTTTAATCATTTAAGAGATTATAATGTTCCTTCTTGCTTTGTAGCCACTAATACCAGGAGACAGGGGAGGTAGTTATGGCCTAGCTGATGGACATATGGTGTTGCAAAGCTCATTAGCTCTGTTGTCCTTAGCAGAAAGGTTTATTACTTAGGGGTTGATCTGTGGCGAGAGAAAAGCTGCAAGAAAATTACTGAACGTTGTGTTGCATTTCTGTATGGCTTGGAGCTCCTTTCACATATGATTGGGCATCTGGCTGATGGTCACTCGGAGCCCTTGGGCTACCCCAGTAGTTCCAAAAAAAACCTCACCACCCGGTCTGTAAGTCACATTGATGTCACAGGAGAGATACCGGAGCAGAAGAGAGAACTTGCAGGGGCAGGACACAGTCCAGGCTTCTGTGTGGCTCTTTTCCTCTGGAAGAACTACTGGACTTTTCTCCAGGCTGGCTGAAAGGCCAGCAAGCACAGAATCACAGAATGATAGGGGCTGGAATATCTCAATATCTTCTCTTGCTCCCATCACCCCAGTGACTGCAGAACTATTCATCCAATTCCATTTGAGGAAAAGGAAAAGGGCATTGTGATAGAAAAATATCATTACGAAACTTTAGAAAGGCATCATAGGCTAATTTGAATTAGCCGGAATATACTGAATTTGCTGCTCTGTAAACTGCCTTCTCGTGCTCAGATTTGCATAGTGTATTCTCGTTATGTTTCAAAGGATATTGCAGCTTGCATTGACTATCTTGGAAGAAGGCACCAATGGATAATCGTAACTCCCTGAGAGTTGGTCCATATTGTCTAATCATTATCATAGCCAAGTTTTTGGGATAGGGACATCAATTTCAATATTTGTTGTTATTTAAGGATTCTCCTGTTAGAAGCACGTAGTCGTTCAATTTTCCAGATGTACTAAAGGCACCCATGTAGAGAGAATAAATTGTCCCATGAACATGTTGGAGTGTTCTGAGAACAAGTGCCTGGTGCATGTCTGGGGACTGACCTTCTCATGCCTATGTGGTCAGTATGCTAATATTTCAAATTAGGAGTTAAAATTGGCAACGTGGAAGCAGTTTCACAATGCGCCTGTATCTAAATGATGTCTAACTAGAAAAACGTTCTATAGGCTTGAGA
The DNA here is from genome assembly GCA_013398915.1 of Dromas ardeola. NCBI lineage: Eukaryota > Metazoa > Chordata > Aves > Charadriiformes > Dromadidae > Dromas > Dromas ardeola. The sequence goes on from VYZM01009863.1 coordinate 1,528,335, forward strand.
AAATTTTGCTAAGTGCAAAATTGTGAGTGCGTGTGCTCGTGCCACTGTGTTGGTTGGGTTTGGTGCTTCCATTGTCTTTTAATTCACAGAAAAAGTAAAGGGATAGTATGCACAAGGAAAGTCATCAATAGTAAATTGAATGTTATTGACTGAGTGAGCTACCAACTCACAGTCATCAGCAAAAAGCAGCTCACTAATGAAGAAATCAGCCACACGTGTCTGCCGACTGAACAACTTGCATCAGTAAGGAACTGAATAAATATAGCTCTGCCAATGGCACAAAGTGCTTCCATCTGCACAACAGAGACAAGATGGAAAGGAGCATGGAAGCCATTTATGATATTAAAGAGATCTTGCCATTTTCCACCTCTCTAGCCATCATCTTATTACAGCAGACTTAAACATGTCAGAAATAAAACTTGCAGGGCATTCACAGGTCTGCAAAAGCTTCAAGAGTCCCTTATAATTTACATTGTCAAAGCCTTTAGTTAGGTCAATGGTCAGCAAGCAAAGACTGTAATTTGACTTGATACTGTTTGTAACGGGTCGTGTATGTAGTGTTACTTTCTTAATAACTCCACATTGAAGTTTTGGGGAATACAGATAAGAAAAAACAGAAACTGAGTTCCTCAGTTTTGGTATGGGAGGATTTTCCTAGCATCAGAGAAGAGAAATGCCACAATAATTATCACAGTTTGCGTCAAGATTATTTGTAATAGATATTGTTGGTATCTTTGAATTGCTGTGAAATTGGTTCTTGCTTTCAGATAATGTGAAAAGACCACGTGGTGTTCGTGTTGCTTTTTTAAATATAATTTTCATCAGGTCTTTTCCGTACCTGTATTGTACAAAGGCGGTACATCACTGGGTGTGCTGGTTCAATGTCAAGGCTTTGTAAAAGAATAAACATTCTGGACTGAAAAATTAAACAACTCATCTTTGCATTTTGAATGCAAGAGACTACACATTTCAGGCTATGAGAAATTTCTGTCACTCCCGGGATGTTTTTCTCTACACCTCTATTGCAAAAGTGTTGTATTGAGTTTATTGAGTTTACGTGTTATAATGAGTTGAGAGGTATGTGTGCTGTTGCTCATGTGCCCATGCAAAAGGTATATAATACTGGTACAGAGACTGCATTGCTGATAATGACAAGTACAGGTTGAGTTTTGAGCATCTTTTCTCTAGTAAATGGTATTGATTTCTCTGGATTCAATGCCATTCCAGAGTTCTTTCGGGAGTGATGTTGTTTTTATGTTAATTTAAAGTGTGTTTATACCATTTTGTGACTACATTCTAGGTTAATGGACACCTACTTCCATCATGTCCAATACTGTCTTGGGCATCTGTGCTATGTGTAATTTGTGCTACTATCAAATATTATTACCTGCAACTGCTGGTTTTCTCTTTGTGTTTTCAGCTGGCAATCCAAAATTCATGACAATGCTTGAAGACAGAGATACAGTTCCTGAAAATTGACAAGAGCTCAGGGTAAGTTAGAGGAATTGGAGGTGAAAATAGCAGCAAGCAGTTGTTCTGGTTTCAACTGGGAAAGAGTTAATTTTCTTTCTAGTGATTGCTGTGAAAGGGATGTCAATAATACCTATTGCTTTTAGTTGTTGCTAAGTGATGTTTACACTATTCAAGGACTTTTTTCAGCTTCCCATAGAAGCATAGACAGAAGGGTGGAATGGCCAGTGGAATATTCCGTACCATAGACGTCATGCTCAGTATGTCAATGAGGCATGGCCGGGGGTGGGCGGGAATCCGCAATCACTGCTCGGGTTGATGCCATGAAAGTGACCTGTGATATTATTATTGTTATTATTATTATTGTTATTTTTCATTTTCTGTTATTTTTTCTATTAAAATGTATTTATCTCAGCCCATGAGTTTGGTTTTTTCCTTCCCTTTCCCCTCCTTTTTTTTTCCTCTTCTCCCCACCCTTTTGGAGGAGAAAAAGGCGTGTGTGTCGGGGAGCGAGTGGCTGCGTGGTTCTAGTTGCCGGCTGAGGTTGAACCACGACACCAGTGTACCAGTTTTTAGATTTTTAGACTGAGGAAACAGTCTGGGTTTTTTACCGCAATTACAAAAATCGCAGTATATCTAGCACAACTTAAAAGTAAATAAAAATACATATCATCCATATATGTTGAAGGAAATATTAATCAATTCAAAACTAAGTGATTAATTCTGATTTTCTTAAAGTTTTTTAAAGCTGTTACATCAGCAAGTGTAAAAATGTTGTAAATCTTTTCTAACAGCAGTCTAACAACAAAAAGAAATGCATTTATGCATTGTATCAGAGTTGCCTGATCTGTATTATTTTCGCCAAAAAGGTGTGAAGCAACGTGTCCGTCTCTGTGCACCTTCAGAAGAAGGAAATTGAAGCAAACTTCCAATCCACTTACTACAGCCCCTTCCAGATGTAGTAGAGTAATGCATTATGACAATAATATATAGATAAAATACAGTTAAGTTTATACTGTGGAAATAATGGATAATCTGCATATGTGCATCGTATTTAAATAATATCCTAACACCTCTTTGTACAATACCCTTCCTATTGAAATAACAAATTAAAGGTGTAAGTTAACTTGGTATTACCTCCAGACACTGAGTGCTCAGTCCTCTGCTACCTACTCATTATATTTTCTACCATTTCCACTCCTTTGTCACCAATCTTTTATATTCTTTCCGCAAACCTAACATCCTCACTGAGAATCAGTCTCCTTCTTCCCTCTCTCCTTTTCCCTTCCTTTCTTTCTTCCTCTTTCTCCTCCTCCTCCTCCTCCTTCTCCTTCTCCTTCTCTTCCTTTTCTCCTTCTTCACTTTTAGTGGAAATGAGAAATTATGTAGACAAAATCTCAGGGGTGCTGACCCATAAGTTTTTTTTAAAGGAAACTGGGGGAAAAAACCCATCCAAATAAATAGCAAAAAATATCCTTTGATAAAATTCAGAGTATACACTTGTTATGACAAGCTGTTCGTATTATCAGGAGAGATAAGGGCCATGTCTTGCTCCCGTACAGCTAAGAAGTGGGATTACGCTTCTGCAACACACCTGAAACAGGTGACACAATACACAAACTTGACATTCATTTTAATGTTTTTCATATTAGTATGTGTTTAAATGACTGTTATGTGATCACACAAGTCAGTGGTTCTCAAATTGTGTTCTGTGGTCCATAGAAAGCCTCTTTATCACATGTTGTCCCCCTGCCCTCCTCCAATCCTAACCTGAAGACAGCTGAAATACATTCCATACTTCTCTAATAATCCTTTACCAGACAGCCGGCTCTTACATTTTTTTGTATTTTCCAACTCTTGGTCGAACTGAGATGGCATATGTTGTTAGTAATGGGAAGAAAGGCAGGGATTAGACTACATTTTATTAAGAAAAACTGTTTTGAGGAAGTGTGTAAACTTTCTAAGCAGGGTCACTGTCACCGCAGCGACCACGGGAGCTGGACTTCAGTTTTTGCCTTCAGACTCTCTGACTGTTGTCAAAATTGCAGCTCCTGGCTCTGCCGGGTGATACCAGCACAGGCACGTGTCTCCTCCTGTGTCTCAGGCTGCTGTCACTTAGGAAGAACAGCTACTTTGGAGCTCTGCAGGGGTACCATTTCTCCTTCTCTTTGAACAGGGGCAGCTTTGTGTTCTGCCAGCCACTTTTGGTTGGCAGAACACAAAAGTTGTGTCTGTCCTCTTTGCATCTTTCCTCTCCCCTCTCATTGGGAGAGTAGAGGCGGCGACAGTGCCATGATGAAGTGTTTGGCTGTGCCAGCAGCAATTAACTGCTCAAACAGTTGCTTCTGTTCCCTAGGGAAAAGCTGGTGAAGCAGATGAAAGCATCCTGTGGGCTGGACTTGATCCATGGACTACCTGTAGAACCTGCAGAACTAATTAGCATCTCCTCTATTGCTTATATTCTGCTAGATGGGAAGGTATATCTAATTTAATTTTAAATTTTATATTCCTTTAATGAGACAGAGTGTGTTTCATAAGGACATTACTTGCAATACATATAGCAGTTTTGTCAGGGTAAAATGATGTGTGTCTTGGACATAAAGTGCTTCCTAGAGGGCTTAGTGGCATAAATATTTCTACTGCTAGAGAAAGCTGTAAGAAAGTCCACCGGTAAAAATCGAAGAATATGCTAAATAAGATCTTAAACAAGGCTGTATTAAAAAATAATAAAGTTTGATGACTTAATTTACAAACTGCAAAGAAACCAAGGACACCGTGTTTATGTAAAGATTCTACTTACCTATGATTTATTATTTCTGAAGACGGAAAGGCCAAATCCCAAGGACTTCAGTGGAAGCTACATGCAGGCTTCTGGCAGAATTACACTCCAGAATAGTAGTTAACTACCTTCTAAGCTCTTATAAGAGATATTAGAGGGTTAAACGCTCAGCTTGTAGCTGTAGCATTTAAACTTGAGCTTGGGAAATTTAAATTCAATAAACATCCTAGCTAAGTTCTTTTCAGAAAACAAGTCTCATGCATTTTTATGTGCTTCTGTATTATTTAATATGCTACACCTTACTTAGACTTAGTCAGAGTTCTGAAAGAAAATAAAAAATACAACTGGGATAGCTTTTAGATGTACTCTGCCAAATATTATTTTGCCCAGGTCGTGTGTAGGGTGCTATCATTAGTGTTCTGTGCTCGAAATTTTGTTGTTGTTTGTATTTTTTTGTTTTTGTGCCCTTTGTTATGACCTTGGTCCTCAATCAGCTCATTAAAAATTAAATTGCTTATTATAACCTGGCTTCGTTTTCCACTTTGATCAGAGAGCACAATAGGTTCCTTAAGTGGATTTACCCATAAAATATTCTGGTAATGAGAATAGAAAAGGCAAGTTTAATAACTTTAATATCAAAACAAAAGCTACAGAAATACCACCCAGAGGATAATAACAAACATTTTATCTAACAAAAAGATAAAATTCCTTGCAATATGAAAATTCTGTTTTCTAGCTTATTAAATGAGCATCTTTAACGATTTGAAATCAGTATAATTTCCACTTCTTCCATGGTTAGTGCTTCTCTCCCATCAGCTTGTGACCATTACAGCATTATTTAATTTGTACTGCAATAATTTGAATTCAAAGGAAGAGATTAAACTGTTTGAAATCATAGAGAAATTTTGCTGAATGCTGTTAATTACTCATTTTTTAACTATTGCTCAGTTTTACTATGTTGACTTATTACTTGCTATCCAGGAATACTTAGAGATTTTATCTCATAGGCATTTGTTCACACAAAGATTTGGGAATGGGTGGTGGTACAGATGTAACATAGAAATATCTGTAATGTGAAAGCACAAACCCCTTAGTCTGGTCTCCTCTTTCTGACAGGGTCTAGGGGAAAGTATGAGAGCAGGAAAAAAATATATTGATACTTGTTCTGCACGATAATTGAGCTTTCTGTGGCCTTTGTCTCCTTTCTCTTGCCCATATAACTAAATGATCTTAAAACAGAATATTCCCATTTAGACATGAACGTTTGATTTTTTTATTATTCCCTTTTCATTAGTCTCCTTTTTCAAAGGCTTCACTCATTCTGAAAGGAGATCAAATCCCTGCAATTTAAGTGGCCAGTCGCAAACCATGAATGAATAGTTCCACTAAGCAGATCCCGGTTAATTCTTGGATTGCAAATGGTTCTGAGTGGTGAAAACACACAGAAAATGTTTGTAGTAAGAGGTGGAAAATAAATCATAACGGAGGGAATTGATCAACAATGACTATCAAAAGCAGGAACCAGTCTGCCAAATATTAACTTCCACTTGGCAGTTCTTAACGAATAGGGATCCAAAACAAATAATGGAAAATAACTTTAGGGAGAAACATGAAATAAATTTGCTCTTACTAGTCAGCTAGCTTCTGAAAATTGAATTAAAATTAAAATCGGTATTACTTTTAAATAAATACAGAAAGATGAGAGATTTATTTTAGGATCTCGTCATAACATTATCGCTACTGGACAAGGGGTGGCAAGATTATTGTTCGAGAAGGGCAGCTGATTCAAGCTTGGGCTACCACAGCTTGAGAAAATAAAAGAGGTTTCAAGGCTTGTCTGCCCCAACAGAGGTCTTGAAATGAGATAGAGAAAGTGAATGGTGACTTGTCAACTCCAACTAAAATCCCTGAGCATACCTGCATGTGGCAAAGGGCCAAGAAGGGACATTTTTTTTTGCTCTTACCACTCCCTTCTTTTTCAGTCAAGAGGGGAGTTAAAACTTTTCCTTCTTTATTGCACTTGCATAGCCACCATTCTTTTTTTGGTCAGAATATAATATGCAAAAATTGAAGATGTGAACTAAAAGACTGAGTGTGCAATACTTGTCAAGGTTTATTCCTCTATATCGTTTTCAGATTTTTGAAAAAGCGTCATAGGTGAGAATTTGCTTGCTGTCATGCAAATCTTTGGTGTTTAGAACTTTACAAGGAAAGTGCAAGACAGAAGGAAAATATTTCACACGTCTATTTGTTATATTTGTAAATTTCCTTACAACTGTCTGGAAAATGATTGAAAAAGAATTTTTTTCTTTAAAGTATATTGTATTATGAAGGGTCTTTTCATGATAGATCGTACAATAAAGAGTCTTATAAAAAAAAAGGTTTAATACCCATTGAGTTTAACAGATTATTTAAGTTTAAAAACAAAGCTGCCTTGTGGATGGAGTGCATTAATAGTCAGCAGCCAGCTGATAATATGGAACATTTAGAGAGCTCTGAATTTGTCTCTGGATATTAATACTTGCCTGAATTATTCAGTTTTGCAATCTACCATTCATATATATATATTTTTTTTTAAATGAAGACATTTTCCTTAGAAAATCACAATGGCCTAAATCAATCTCTGATTTCTGTAAATAGCTTGAATATATTTCCCCACACGATATGTACACTGTATGCAGAATAATTTTTATAATAAATCTACTAGAATCTTTCATGGGTATAAATACACAGAACGGCAAGATTATTTTATATGTTCATATTATTTATGGTCACAGTTTGTTTTATGAGTGATTTCCTATATGATGGTGATTATGAACCCACTAGTATTTTTCAGTCTTGGGCTGAATGTTGTATTAAATCATTTCTATTCAGAACAATATCCTCATATAGGTCAATGATTTCAAATAAGCTTTGATCCATCATTAAAAAATATACACTTTTTGCATATATATTTTATCTAATGAAAAGCTTTTGATGGCTTTCTGTATTCATTGTGAGCAGATCACTCATTAGGGAAAAATTATTCTGTTCTCAAATTCTCCAACCGCTGCCATTCACAAGTGATTAAACAAGTTTTAAAATTAGGGAAGAATGCCAGTAACTTAAGGATAAGAAGAAATAATACGCAAAAACCTGTTAAAAACCAGAAGATTCAAAATGAAGATGTACATGAATATATAATAAAATTGATATGCATATATACATATGCATTTATGTATTTGCACATAGAACGCTACATATATTTACATATATGTGTAAGCTTGTAGAGGCACAGTAAAGATGTGCTTTAAATATCTTTAAATGAATAAAAATGAATAAAGGACATCTATATTTTTTCAATATTAAAAAAATAGGGGATAATATTAAAGATAATGAAATATTTTATCTGTGTATCTAAAAGAACCCTTTCCTTCCTTGTCATTTTAAATATCTAGAACTGCCTTTATGGTCTGTTCGATATATTTAATATCCTTGTGATCGCACTGGCTTTTGTTCTCATCATTTAGGTTTTGTAAATAAAGCTGAAGAGTTTTGATATATTGCAAAACATTAGCAATATCCGGTAGCACTTGGATTGATTGTTTCTCACACATAATTATAGCACTGGGGTGAACTTCCAGTAAAAATATTGCCGTTCATAATGTCTCTATTTGAGCTGACACTGAGGTATATGCTCACAAGTAAGCATGCGTTCTGTCCATCCCAAGCCAAAGCACTGTAAATTACATTTAGTATCTGAAAAGTTACTCCTGCTCAGTTATTTGCACTTTTCCCATTATTTTTGGTTATGTAGGGGTTAGACCTTTACAATCAATTTAGCAGGTAAAAATACAAGTTAGCGTTCACAAGTAGTTAATTCCTAGTTAGTGCCTTGTGTGATTAAATAGGATTCTGGTCTGAGTTTAGAGAAGTCACATTACCTTCATTACACCATTTGTAAAACAATCAGCTGTTTCGCCTCCCTCCCCATTCCTCATCTTAGACAAGATTGAAATTGGTTTATTTCTTTTCATCCAGGAAGAAGAAGTAATCTAAAATTCTGTTCTGGTAAAGAAAAAAAAAAAAACAACCAACCCTGTACTCTTTTGGTATAAGGTTTGTTCTTCATTATTTTTGAGGTAAGCCTTTGAACACTCTTTCTGCAGGTAGACCACGTTCGCTCGACAGAGGGAAGATGCATTTCTAGTGTATCAGGTCGTTTTGAAAAGACCAGTGGTTTGAAGCAACATCAGGAAAGGTTTTGGTCTATTGAGTCAAATCAGTTTGTGATTACTTTTCTTCTGGTGGAGACTACCCTGTTGTGTTGGAATACGTCCCTGCAATGCCATTCTGATTATCGACACGCCGAAGAACCGCTGGCTTGTTAAAGGGCAGGTAGCTGAAGGACTGATAACTTTTTGCTCTTTCTCTTCCTCTATCTACCATCCTAATAATCGCCATTAAGCGTCAAGCGTCTATATATGGAAGTGCCTTTATAATGGGCACAACAATAGTTGCTTTCAGCTATTTTAACACCTGAAACTGGGGTTCACAGTTGTCTGACTTCGCTGTGATTGTTATCTAGTGTTGTGCCTTTCAAAATTCTTTCCCCTGCTCCTTTCTCCCCATTTTGACACTTTTATTCTGAATCCCCAGCGAGGCTGTGTGACATTTCCTGTTGCTGTACGAAAACCATAAACATTGCTGTGGCTTTTAGCTTTCCCCATTATCCTCAAAATCACACAACAGAATTTAATGGGTCTTTTTTTTTTTTTTTTTTTGGCCATTTGCTTTATGTGCTGTTTTTAAGCTTATCTATAATCGCCATCTACACTTTGTGGCAAAATATATCCAGAAAGATGCTAAATGTTTAAAAGACTACCATCATCATTCAGTAGAATCAAAATGCTCCTTGGCAGAAAATAATAGATTATACGATATTGTACTGGATGGATTAGAATTTCCATGAGAGCCTTTTAATATGACACAAAAACCACTGATAGCTAAACTGCAGGAGAGCACAATCAATTTTTTTTTTTTTTTTTTTTTTTAAAA
>VYZM01009863.1:1537674-1624217 GCA_013398915.1 Dromas ardeola
TTTTAATAAGAGAAATATTGGCTTGGTTACCTTTTCAAGGACAAAAACTTTTCAAGTGAGCCCTATGGAAAAAATCATTAGGAGAGGTTTCAGGCTCTTGGAAAAATTTTCTCTCAGTCTAGGAAGAAAATTTCATTTGGAGTCAGAAGCAGAACATGGGTTCTTTTACAGAGTAATTACTTAATCAGTGCTTCTGAAGATTAGCCTGAAATACTGCATAACTGAACGGAGCTCATTCTTCTTTACAAAAACAGAGCTCCATTCATTCAACATATATAAAATAAAGTATATCACTTTTGCTATAATGCAGTACTCTGCAGTGTCTAGTTTCATTCCGTAAGAATTGTAACATAATCAAGATATATATTGTAGATTAGATCTGAAAACACATCATTGCCAAAGAACGTACTTTCAAGTTCACATTTTTAGTCACATTATTTAACCTTTGGGAATATTTTTGGTGTGTCTCTCATTCACTCAGAAATTAAGATGTTTGTTGTCCCTGGTGCCATCTCACATAACAACAGTTCAGATGATTTCCAGTTCAATTTAAGTGAAGAAAAAGACTTTTCATGGTGTAGTGCAGTTTTTGCAGCTTTTTTTCTTTTTTTATAGTTCCCCACTAAAAGATCTTGGAGTAGAAAGCTGGTATTTGTCAGACGGTAAAGCTCACTGAGCAGTCCTATGTTTTTGTAAGGTACCAAAAGTTATACTCTGTGTACTAAAACTAGGCAATTATTTTGCAAATGCGTGTTTGACTTAAGCTATAATGGAAATTCCTAATGGTGTTCACAGAGTGATGTAAATGTCTGCCAAGAGACCTCTGCCATGCTATTTTCATATGATCTTAAAGGGTAACAGTAACAAAGTCTTCTCTAGTGATCTACAAAGTTTGCATTCATGCCTGTTTAGAGGCACGTTGAGTGTTTCAGAGTTACTGGAATGAGAAGAAAATTTGAAGTTTCAAGTGCTGTGGAAGAGGAATCACGAGGAACCCTATTGTTTTATGTCTTACCAAGTTTCCCAAAAGTTTGCAGGATAATGCAGGAAAATCCTGTGGGAAAAATCCAGGGCAATTCTTTTTATTGTTCATTGATCCGTTTTCAATTCATGTGACAAATGAATTCTATATTCATTATTTTCTTTCCTTTTTTAAAATTATTTTCATTACTAGGATAGCCATTCACTATAGTGCATTATGGAAGATCAAATCTTTGTGGAGTAAGTTCAGACCAGGAAAACCTCTTGTTGCTTTTATAATCTCTGTAACATAAACTGCGCACCACATCTGAAAGAGCAGAGCTTCTTACATTGTCTACTGACAAAACAAAACATTTCATTTAGACCTATTTATCAATGAAGGTGTTTTAAATTTTTCTTAGTCTGTTGTATGGTAGAAAGTTTTCTGCATGGTAAAATGAGTATTAGCAGGATAAATGCATGTCAGGCAGCAGGAAGACGGTGAAATCTAAGGGACATGACTAAAAAGATCCAAATAGAGGTGTTTCATGCTATATCCAACATAGATGCAATGTTTCACATAACGAACTAATATGTGTTCTTTTCTCATTTTGTATTAACTCTCCACATGTCTGAGTCTATCTATTAAAATACAGAACAGTTATAAAAACTATAAAAGAGCTATTGCATCCATTGTCAGTATGCTTTGGAAAATGCTGGAACACAAAAGATGCTGAAGACATTTTTAGTCTTCCTTAGCTTTTTTCCTTGTAGCTTGCCCCTTTAAATTATGCCTTTTAGGTATTTTGGTAAGCATTTATTTCATAGTTCATACATAATTATGTTTGTGTATTTTAGTAATAAAAAGAAAAATAGAGATTTTTTTTTACTCTGATGTACTACTTGGTTTACACTAATAGTTAAAGCAAAATATGACTTTCTACTTAAGAACTATATTGATAGACAGATGAGTGTAAAGTGTGGAAATGGGAAGTTAAGGTGTGTATTACTTTGTTCCCCACTTAGATGATCAGATAGTTTTCAACTTTATGATCAAGTATTTTATCTCAGCTTGTATTAGGTATTTTCTTAGAAGCTGTATGACATGGACTATAGTCCATGAAATTATGTGTACGAAAAAAATAAAGCTAATATGCTTTAAAAATATGTTGATAAATGTATTTCCCCAAAGCATTCATATACTTCACATTGATCGTGTAATGTACAATTCACAGAGCTAGTCCCCTTTCTCTTTTCCTCCTTCCCTCTTCCCCCTTCCTATCCTCTATGCTTGACAAGACCCTGCCTTCTAATTTTCTTTCTGTGAGACCCCCTGAGGCTACTGTACATCCTGGAAGAAATAAAAAGCTTGAAATCAGCCAGAGAACTGATTTGCTTACAGTTGAAGCTGCGTTGAAAGCTGTTGGCCCATGGAGCAGAGCTGGTGAGATCTTTCTCCTGTATTTCCCGTGAATCACCTAGGGACAGAAATTGGTACTATGAGCACAGACTGTTTCCTTCCCACTTCCATGGGGAACACAGATTCTGACCATTTACTGGAATTTTTAGAATTTTGGAATTTTTAGTCAACTTTCAGCAACAGAATGCCTGGAGAAGCTGATAATAACTTCAACACCTGAATATCCTTCACTACTGGGTAAGGATCTCTGAATCTGACACTCAGACATTCACAATACTTTTCAAACAAGACCTTTCAGACCAACACGACCCCCACTGACTGTTCAGTTGTGGTTTTGGTTAAGAAACCTCATTGTATAACGGGATCAATCACATTATTAACATCTTATTTAAATAGAACATTCCAGCGAGTATGCTGTTATAAGCGAATAATCACTAAAAATATTTCAAGCGATAATAGATATTTATCTATTGCTTTATTCTTCCCTACGTGACACATAATAAGGGATGCAACAACTGTTGCCCGCAGTCTCTGCTTGTGTGGTTTCCTCTCTCTCTGTGGAAATCAGAAGAATGTCCCTTCATAAGAAATCCAAAGTTTGTCCTATATCTGTGTGCAAATATTCAAGAATGCAGAGTTAATGTTGTATTTGCAAGCTTAGCATTCTCTTAATGCATTTTGGGCACAGAATTAGAAAAGATTTCACATTCAGTGAATATAAACACCTTAATATACACGCACTGAAGAGTAATATATCTTAAGTAATGGGAACAGGTTTTCCCAGAGAAAACCTTTGTGTTATGGGTGACTTTTGATGACTTTTTTATTATATTTTCTTGAAAACATGTGCCTTATGATGGTAATTCAAATACTAGAACAGCTGCTTTTCTGAAGACGGAGAGAAGGATTATTATGACTGCAAGCAGTTGCTTAAAGTTTGCTTCACTTTTTTTTTTTTTNTTTTTAATAATTTTTCTTTTTTTTTTTTTTTTTTTTTTTTTTTAATAAGAATCCCAGAAAAATACAATGAGTAGAGGCATTGAGTGGCTATTCGGTCCATGCATCTCTCATCCACCTCCAAATCACAGCCAGCTATACCTGATCTGTTCCTGACAGATGTCTGTCTTACCTGTTTTCTTAAAAAAAACTACAGTGTTTGAAATTTTTTTCTGCTTTTTAGGCAGTGTACTCTAGGACCTCCTTGAAAGAGTTAGAATAAAATTAGAATAAAAGTTAAAATCATAGTGTGCCAAAGAAATGCCTGCATGTCCACTCTCATTTCAGCTGTATAACTTATTTCTGATTTCATGTTCTGCTTTAAAAAAAGTTCCTGATATAGCATGTTTTCAGGAGGAAAAGCTGCTGCAGTTGAGACAGAGGAGGTTATCTTTTAGCAGATAATTTAGTGGTTTTCTTTTACTTGGTGTAGATTTTTTGGCAAAATTCCTTACGATTTCGCTGAAGTCATGATTTAAGTCTTGGGACCTGAGGCAAAGAAGGTTCTAAAATTCTTCACTTTTATTGGTCCCTGTGGGAGTTAGATGACTCCGGAATGTTAGGTTCCGTGCAAGTATATACTGTATTTCTCACGTCTATATCTCAGCTATGGAATGCTTTGAAATATGTGAGATGCTGCATCTATATTCGCAAGGGGATTGATCTAGAGTGTCCTGCAGCTCAACTGAGCTGGGACTGAGGTTACAAATGAAGACGGAGGGAGGAAAACACCAAACTCAAGGGCAATGATGGTCCCTCCTGTGGAGATCAGGCCTTCTCTTTTAATTAATTTCCCTCCTCGTATAGCCTGGCTGAGAGGGGACACTAAACAACAGAGGACAGGAGTGACCTGGAACAATCTGGAATTCTCTTTACAAGAATATACGCTGTAACTTAAAAAAAATTCCGAAGTTTCCAACTTTGCTTATAACAGGTGTTTATAATGTCTTTCTAAACATCTGGGTGTTTTTAAGGATTTCTCCTTAAGGACCTCTCTATATGAATTACTCCCATCGCACAAGACATTTCCTAAACATTCTTGAATCACTGGATTCATCTCCATCTCTTTACTTCAGGGGATCATTTTCTCGATGAAAATTGCATCTGTCAAAAGGAATAAAGGAAGAATCAAACATCCTAATGGACTTTTATGTACCACACACATAATTTTTTGAAAGAGGGTGGTATCTTTTTGCTACTGCTGACTTTTCTGCCAGAAATTGTAACATATCTCCTCATAAACTGAAATTTCATATTTCGTTTTCTGAACTCATCTGTTAGGTACGGCAAAGAACACATCTCTATTAGGCCAATAGAACGAGAGTGCTGCAATTGCTACTCAGAACACCACAAAACTCAGTGTTTGAAAGGGCTGTAAAAACTCCCGGATTCCTCGGCAAGGATGGATTGTGCTCAGCACACATGAATCCTCCAAAGCAGCACGTAAGAATCCATCATCAGCTTCTTACCATGAAGCACAGGAGAACAGAAAATGGGAGCATTTTTATCACTTCCAAATAGAGGTAGTTTCAAAGAAAGTGTTATTACACCCTGAAATGCTTACATGTAAAGCTTTTAATCTGTGTTTAGCTGTGATCAGCTCTACTGGTACTTTTGTATGGAAATTTTCTTATTAGTAAATACAAAGGCCTATTACTAAAAATACTCAAAGCAGCCTGAACAAAGAGGTTTTAAAGTTTGTCCCTACAAAAGAGACATTTCTCTGAAAGCAGAATCTTCAAGTAGTTTCTGTAGATTTTATTATTATATGAATAAAAAGTGAATTCTGTGTACACTACATTTTATACTCTCCGTCTGGAAACAAAATAGCAACTGATAAAAAGCAATTATACAAATTTTTAATATTTAAGAAATTTTTATTTTTACTTTTTAATTATCATATTTGATATACTCTATGCTTATCTTTTCCTAAGGTAAAAGTTTGAATGGAATGTTCCTACAAATAGCGTACAGATGGACTATCATACACTGACCTCTTAGAAACGCCTTACAGGCAGGTACAGTGTAAAGTCCACGCCAAAAAAAAACAAAGTAGAACTTTACAAGATATCACTTAAAATATACAGTGACTTTGTGTGATGCAGACTTTGAATCATTAAACATTATTTTGCTGGAACTTACGGAGCTGCTGAAACAAATGTATATGCAGTAGCACAGCAGTTACAAAGATGATGCCATGCATTTATGGGGAGACCCCTTTTGTTTCTGGCTGTAGATACATTTTTTGACTGCATAACTTCATGTTTTGTAAATTAGATTTATTAGATTGAGAGCTAGTTTTAGGCAAAACTTCTAGTTCAAAGGCAGCGGAGATTAAAGCAGTTTAATAGACATAATCTGTAAGCAATGTTATGGGAGTCACAGCAGTTTCAGAGAGCATAAATGTGCGTTGTTCCGAATCCCCCTGGGGAATTCGAAAGCATCAAGCTTTTGGCTTTGGTCCATAAAAAACATCACCCGTTCACTCAGTTTGGAGTGTTTGGGTGCGTGTGGGCAGCTGAGATTTGTGCACTGGAGTGTATGGAGCGTTGTGTGGTGCTCTGCCCTTCTCGTCTCATAGTAGCGAGGCTTCTCGTACGAGGACAGAAGCGAGTCACAGTTGCATTCTGCTAATGCTCCTTTGCAAGCAATTCTGCAAACACATATGCAGGATCTTTCATGTATAGGGAACTCATGCAAAAAAGTTCCAGGACGTAGATTGTCTCCGTGGAACTGCTATTCCAAGAATTTCTTTACCATGGAAGAGGAATTAATTTATGCACGTTTTAATGACAAAAGGGGAACAGTGTTTTTATAGACAACTACTCACAACCCTATGTTGCAGATAGTTTGTATTCCAAAAGACCAGAAATCCCATCCTTGCACTGAGTTCTCTGTGACCTTGTGTCTGCCAGGTACTTAAGAAGTCAATCATCAAATGAAATTAATGTGGATTTCTGTAGGGACGTGAGATATTTGCTTAAGAAATAGGTAGGATAAACCCCATTCCACAAAAATATCTAGTTTACCTTATTTTTTTTAAATTCCAATAGTTTTTTATGTCAGTCTCAGAATTTCCGTGAGTTGAACGCTTGTCGTTCTGGCAGCACAGCTGTGTGTTTGTCAGTCTCATGTGGCCTAACATTCAGTCCATGAAGCAGAGGAGTTCTGAAGCTGAGTCTGGAACATCACTGTGCAAATTAATCATCTTTGGTCAACATTTTTTTTTTCTAATGTGGAACACTAAAAAGCTTTTTTGCATTAGTCTCGCCCTTTTAATTTTGGCGCTGTTTTGCCTTTTCTTTTGTCTATTTATATGTAGTAATAACATTTAACTCTGTTTCCTTTTTCTGTGTGAGTCAAGTCGTAGCACCAGATTTTCTCCTTACAGGTGGGTAAGTGAGAGATGATTGTGAAGAACTGGGTCCGAGTCTTTATGCAGTCCGTGACCAATAACTTCGCGCTGATCTTTGTATTCCAGGGCTGTGTTTTCTCCACTTGACCACACTGTTTACAGATCCAGAGATACATAGGAGAGGTTTTGAGAGCTTTAGAGCCAGTCGATACTTAGTCTTCGGAGAAGAAACAGGACTGTCAGCTGGAGGCAGTAGCCCTGAGGACCCAGTGAAGGATTCACTGCAGAGTTCTCAGCAGCTTTAACTAGATTTTCTGTGCCCTGTGCCAGCTGATGTTGCTGTCTCAGATCCTTCGCCTTCAGTTCCCCTCTACACAGACAGATTACTTCAGCTTCATCCTCCACCTTCATCGTTTATTCTCCTCCCTCCTAGGCTTAACTTCTCTTTTTCCTGTTCCTCCTGAGACGGACTCATGCAAAAACAAACAGATAAATATTTTAAAATGGTATTAACATGGTGATTTAGCCGTCATGCTGGAGTCACTTTGCGAGCGCTGTTCTTGTGTTAGCTCTGTGTTCGTGGTTTTGATTGCAAAGTTTTCTTGTGCAACAGGAATGGTATTTTAGTTGGTATTTGTACTGCATCATTTTATGGGTATCCTGTATATCAAATTGCAAGTAATTTAGGGGTGTAGATATTGCGTGCAGGTCTTTTATTATTTCACCTTGGAAAGCTGGCAATACTTCCAGTTTAAGTGGGCTCATTACGCTATAATAAAAGGGCATATATTATGAGGTCAAGTATAAATGAAGTAGGGATATCAGGATAATTTTTCGTGGCAAAATATTTGATAGCAGAAGCATGTGACCACAATATGTTTGTTTATCAGCCAGGAGGAAAAAATATGCTTCAAAATAAGAAATGCTACCAGCTGTAGCTAGAATATTTGGAAAGTAACTGTTGACATAGATAGAATTTTAATATGCTTCTTTTCTCAAACTTGCTTCTTGGTGAAAATCTTCCTTCTGGGGTTTTCGGATGAATTTCAAATGCTTTTTCAGATATGATAGCAATAGAAGATATTTAATTTAATTATTTTTACATCTGAGTTTCTGCAGATTTAAAACAATTAAATGATAAAACTAGTGTGTCAAATCCTCAAACCTGATCTAACTTTGGCTCCAGTTGTCCTGCCTGTTGCTTCATGTGCCTCAGATGGACGGATGGTCCTGTTGGCCTGAACAGGATGCTGCTTATTAATAAAACATTATTTCTTAAACATATAATACCTCTTAAATTTGTAACTTGTAACAAGAATAATCTTGTATGGATGAACTCTGTCATGATTTTGAGCAAATTTATGTAAACCTCTTGCATTTGGCTCTGGATAGATGTATTCCTTCTAACAATTAAGTCATGAACATTCCTTGTGTCTTCAGCTCAAATCTCTCATCTGTGATCAACTTACATTTTAATTCAGTGATGTGATCCTACATCAAGTGTGAGATACAGGGAATCAACCAGACACAGAAAAGTAGCCACTACCACTGTAGTAATTTGGGACCAAACCCCTTTTTCCTCTGAATCCAGTGACACCAGTGCTATTAAGCTAGCAATGAGTTTATCCTTTTCATTTAATTTGATTAATGCCTTGTATATAAAATCTGAAAAATGGTAAGTGGTTTTCATACTTGTCATTGTTTATTTTCACACATAAAACAAGCTCAGTCTTGAAGATTTGTTTAATAAATTCAAACTTGTTGTTAAAAATGCTTGTAAAAATGAAGTGGGGAAAGAATTTAGTGGTGTTTAATCTGGAAAAAAAATATGTTTACGTACACTGTCACTCTAGAAACAGACGCCATGAACGCTACTCTGCAAGAGGTACTGCACAAATCTGTTGAAGTGAAACCAGCGTCTGCAAAACCCCCACATTTTAAGTCTTCCACTTTCAGAAAAGCAATGTACGCTTCAGACGTAGCTTGCAGTTATAGTTTGTCTTATATAGGTAACTTCTTTAGATATTTTGGGGATGTAAAAGCGGCTTTGGGAGACTGCCAGCGCGGTTGAGCCGAAAATGGATCAACACTCAGGTAGCCAAAAAAAAAAATCAGGTCTGCACTGTTTATATCATACATTCCCCAGGCTCTCCTTCTTTCTCTTTGCCTTTTTTTTTCCTATTTTTCTCCCTGCAGGCAAGCTGGGGATGAGGAGCAGGCTGGAAGGGCGTCCCCAGCAGCTGAGCCCCAGGTGGAGCTGAGGCTCAAGAGGAAACTTCCCATGGCTTCAGAGGTTGAAGGCAAGTCTGAAGAAGGGCTGGTCTGGACGCAGGGCGCGTGTGAACTCTTACGTGCTATAACGCTTTCATATAGTCCTCCTGCTCTTCCCCTCTCAATAAGTAATTGCAGTTAATTAGAGGGAACTGATTTACTTACTTGTATCAGGAGATAGAGTGGGATCAACACAGCAGAGTATAATTTATCGAAGGTTAATATATCCATCAATTATTTTTGTGGTTTTTTTTCTTCCAACCCTTCCGTGACATCGGGCAGTTTGGGCCTTATCTCCATGTCAGGGCAACTGAGAGAGAGAGAGCTGCATGCTCAGGGACGTGTAGGGAGTTTGTGGACACCAGTCCCAGATTTTCAAACTCAATTCAGTATTTTAATCATTAAATCGCCTTCCTCTCTTCCCCCCCGATACATTTCTGAAATGTATTTTATCAGTCAAGGATCACTTGCCGACTTAACAATAGCGAGCAGATCAGGTGAAACATTTTAACTACAGGTATTTAATTTCACATCAGTAAGTGGCATTACAGGAAAGAATCTGCTTCCGAAAGATAAAGCTTGCTTATATCTACTAATAATTTAGCAGATGGCTGACATCACTTTTGCTTGCTTTTTTAAATAATTATGTAGCCAGGTAATCACTGTATAAACCAAAGGAAGAACTGAACTGAAAGAAGATCTGAGGGATCCATGTGTACTTACTGCAATGAATCATCATTATGTGCTCTCTATAAAACCCCATCTGCTGTTAGGTTGCTAGTGCCAGCAAGTTTTATTACAAATATTACTTTTATAAAACACCTAATCCACTAGCTTCGGTATTAGTTCAAAGAATTATGGTATAGATGTGTATATTATGCATGTTATGCAACTCGGAATATATTTATCAGGGCAGTAATATTATATTTGAATTCATCTTAACACAGAGCAGGCAGAACAATAATGTAAGTATCTATCTTCTGGTTCCCAGGGCAGAACTGAGAGTACGAGTGATACATTGCAGTTTACCAGGCATATCATTTTCACTTCAAAATTTCTAGGTGAATAAAATAATCCCCATAAAAATTAAATCCCTGTAAAAAAAATGAACTTTAATCATCCAGGAAATACCTACTCAGTTATATTTTTGGGGGTAAAGGGAGTGTAATAAAGCATTATGATCTTAAATATAAAGAAGAAGAGACCTTAGTTGGGAAAACATCTTTAAATACTACTGAATACATTCATAACGCATTCACCTTTGTAGTAAAAAACACTCAGTTACAATAAATAGTATCTATGAGGTCATCCCATTTAGTCTGAATTTTTTATTTGATATGAAAAAACATCTGATAGACAGTTAATGCCAAAATAATCATGAAGTAGAGATAGTACTATCTCACTAAATTCCTCTCACCCGGACGATTGATTTAAGTATAAAACTGGATTATTAGTTTAGCCAAAGTTCAGAATTGTAGTGTCTATTGGGAATTTTCATTTAGCATTCACTATTAAGACACTGCTGCTGATAATCCACCTTTTTAAAAAGTCTTCTAGGTACCTATCCCATATCTTCTTATCCATTCCTAAACCTTTTCTCTTAGGAAAATCCCAGAGTTCCACTTCAGTTTCCCAAACTTTACACTGTAGCCATGTGCATTCTTTTAGGGCACAGCTCTCTTTTTAGATGAAAAAAACAAATTTATATTTTACTTCATAGATACCTCAATTGTTGTTTTGGAGGCTATATGGCCAATATTACCAGTAGGAAAGAGGATAGTTCTCTATGTGTGTTAGGATCCATCAAGCGCACCATGTGTTATGCTGTGGAAAACTGAAAGAACGGTTACCTTTATTTATGTTTAATAGAAGTTTCGGAGAACAGAATAGTATAGCTGTACACCATTTTCACTGTCCTATGCGCCTTTGAATTTTGGAGTGATGTGCTTAACTCCTGCCATTATTGTACACTTCTGGTAGCGCTGTTTGTATAGGGTTTGCAAGTAAAAAGAGTATTGATAAAGAATGTGTGGTAGCCTGGGAGAATTTGGAGAAACGACCGTGGCCCATTGGCCCCCAAAATTTAGAGCTACCAGTTTAGAAAATAGCTGATCCTCACTTGTGTTGAAAATGTTCCATTAAGAAAACTTCTTTAACAGGAACTGGCTGCATTAACACACAACTGTATTAAACTCCATATCATTAAAAGCCAAAATTCCTGGAAAGAATAGTATTAGACTTATCTGAAATATAGCGAATGTCTTTCCTCCTAGGTGATACACTTAGCTTACCACTAATGTGCTTAGCATTATGCTTATATTAAACATTATGCTTATACTATTTCTGCCCTCTCTATTAAAACCTAGAGCTTTGTAGTCACTAGGGAGTTTTCTATCTATATGATTTTCCATATCTGTTGGCTAAATTAGAGATCCAAATGCAAAATCTAGAGCTCATAAACATTAGGTGGATTTGTGAGTGACAATCCCTGGAGGGCTTTAGGTCCATAAACTAATGAGACATAAATATAGTGGAGTAGAGAAGGGTATTTTTATCTGTGATATACAAACTAGTTCCAAAATTGTTCAGGTCATTAATGGAAAACTATATCCATTTTCCTAACATCAGCATTACAAAATTTTGCAAGATAATTAACATCTTTAAGAATGAATACATTATGAATTGGAACTCTAATTGAAAAGTAATTTGGCATCATCTTTTAAAACTCTGTAGTCTTAACATGAGTAAAACGGGCATAGCTTTCTGCTAATTATCATGTAAAGACTTACGACGGAAAGGGAATCGTACACTCAAGTGTACGATGAGGAGTTAGCATTTGGTGACATATGGCGTCCCCCTTACTACAGTGAGAGGCATGTCACGAAAGCAATGATGATTTTGCTCTATGTCATGCCACAAGGTAGCAGTGTTGTGGTACAATCTTGATAATTTTCTGATGCGAGTCGCTGAGCATGGGATCAGTTCTGCTCCCGCCAAAATCAACAAAAGTTGTGCCGTTGACTTCTGGGGACCGTTTCCAATACAACCAGTCGAACCTCACTTCAATGATTTATGTGCAATGTACCGATAAATATCACAATCCCTACTACATAATATTTCATTGATTCATTATTGGACAAATACTGAGGGAGTTAAAAGGATAGAAAAAGACTTCTAATCAATAAAAAAAAATAGAATTTAATTTTGTTTTTCTTTCTTCTTGCATTGTTCTAGCATCTGTGAAAGTGAAAATTTCTACAACAAAAAGTGGAAGAATGTGATAAAAAGTGAGTAATATAGTAATTAAGTTAACTTCATCAGTAGGAATTTGAGAATATTGTTCACGCAAGCAGTTTTCAACGTATGCTTTTTTATTAGCGAATTTTCCTGCTGTTGAAGGCATATGTAATCAGAAATGAAGTTTTTTTTATTCTGAAGATCAAATATTATGGAAGGTCAATAGTTGTCCTGTGGAAATTAAAAATTAGTTCTATTTCAGCTATTCTGTTAACACAAGTAGTTGTTTATAACTAAGCAGAACAGTAGTTTTCTTCCAAGACGGAGTCTTGTTTGCTGGGCTTCTGTATGTTGATGGCAATTCATTTTCACTGAAGGTGAAGGGACCCACTGCTTCAGACTCTACTATGCTCACAAATAGTACAATGTAGAGAGAATTGTTCAGGATTATTAGTTTACACAGGGACAAGTGGATGAAAAAATGTGCTAAAGGTTTATGACTGAAATATGAATTATTATAGTGAAAATGCTTAAGCCGGCCAATCGCTATCAGTCTCCCTATCAATATACAGAGAATAAAGCTTTATGATGTGGTCTACAGATTTTATTGGCATGAAATTAATACCGTAAACTCTACATGAGTGGCAAAGTGATGACAGATTAGAGAAGGAGATCAGGACAGATGGTCCAGGATGTCTTCTGCATAGAAATTCTCCGCACATGAGGGATACCAAAGGTGACTGAGGAAACATTTATTGATTACTTTCAAGGTTGCTTGTTAGCATACCCTTATAAGAATATGTTTTCAGTTGATTGTTTTTCTGCTATACCTCACGCATTTGGTCCGAACCGTTCAGAAGGTGAAGGTGAAAGTCTACGAAGGTGAAATTATGTGGAAAATCATCCATACAGACCATCCTTATTTGCCAAAATGACTCATCTTTTGCTTCCAGGGACCATAGACAAATATTGGTTTGGCTGGCTAGCAGAGTGGAATGAAATCTGAGAACTGCTTTGTCATCAGACTTTACCATATCCATTATCTACAAGTTTTCAATCACATATGGTGTGTCTCCCCATCCTTGTGAAAACATGCCCTTGCCTGAAACTCAGTGCATCAAAGGAGAGTCACAGGACTCTGACATGCTAAATTCAATTAGGATTCTTTCTGTACCAAACATATGCAAAGAGTTTGCAACAAAAAGGGAAAGAGGGAAACAACACTCTCTCTTCTTGCTACTGGGAGACCATTTTGGCACCAATGCTGGGGTCACAATGAGGTGGGCAGTTCCAGTTGCATTTATAAGGCTTTTCCTGCTAGGTGAAAGGAGGGCAGTGAGGAGTGAAAGCTAAGGGTGTAGGTGGATAAAGAGAAAAACAACGGAGGAAATAATAGGTGGGCAGGACAGGAAGAGAGGGTGAAGGCAACACTTGGAACAGAACCATAAGGGGAGGTTATAAGTGACCTAGGCATGAAAAGAAATAGGAAATTATCATCAAGGGAAATGGTAGGGTAGAAAAAAAAGTCTGCCTTTCTGCCTTTTGCAATGCCTGAAACAGTTATTTTTTTTGGGGGAAAAGCCCACAAATGTGGTTACACATAGGCTACGTGATGGTGCTGTGTTCCTAGCTGGGGGCCAGGTCCCACGATCGTTGAGGCAGTTCAGAATAGCCAGGGTGGGAACAAAAAACCCTGTCATATGGCACATGTGGAGTGGGAATGCACATGTGGACTGGGAACAAACATGGCTTCAGCCAAAAGCTGTGTTCTTGGCACTGCATAACTATTATGACTTCACTGTGCAGAGTTTCTATTTTTTTATCATCATTGTTCTTTTATGGATGTGAAGACATATATGTTCGGTGAAAGATAATTGGATCCTCTATGTTCACTCCAGAAAGATTTCTATAAAGAGTAGGATGACTCACAGCACCACCCTAAGGACTTGCCAGTGCACACCAATTCAGAGACAGACATATGGTTCAAAGAAAAATAAAATCCAGAATTTTATCAGCAAAACTCCCAATTTTAAGTTTGAAATTCATTATCCTAATCTCCTTTGAACAGCAGTGATCTCAGTTTGCTATGTATTTTGGCTAGCTCAAGTAACAAGCACAAATCAGTTTGTTCTCTTTTTCCTAGACAGAAGGATGTCGACTTTGTAAAGTGGAATAGAGAAATTAAAAGTGACAATTGTTTTAATAATTACTAAAGTAGAGTTAGCTCCTATTTTTTATTTCGTTAGTCACAGTCTACTTTTTTCCAGCATGTGATTAAAAAAAGGTCTCAATTTCATTTTTATTTATAATTATTATTTTTATATGTGTGTATACACATATTTACAAAGAAATACATCACAACCAAACGCTCGCATACAGTGAAAATTTTTAAACAGCTAATTATAACACTCTGAGTTTAGCACCAGTGTAGCCCAGTGCATTAAACTCACTCGTGTTAGTTCCTCGGAAAGAGCATGTGGAGAATGTTGCTTGGTAAGGATCTTAAAAATAGTTTCTTTTACAAAACTAGATTGAAAAAGAATCATACAGTGGCCTTGGTTTTTTAATATATGTCTATACTGTTTATTAAAAACTCTCAATCAAATTTCACTTGAGAAGTTGTGAACTGTGCTGCTTTTGTCCCTCCTCAATTATGTCACTATTTCAACTGTAAAGTCATCCAAGAATCCATGTCTGTCTGTAAACCCTTCCTATTTACCTCTGTGCAACTCACTTTTCTTCAGTGAGCTTCCATAAATAAAGCGCAGCATCACTTGTAGCCAATGAATAGAGCATTGCTGATCGCGGCCATACCTAGCTTCAGAAAGATGGGACGGCAAAAGGTTGGTTAGCTAAAACTGGTTAGCTGTTCGTTAAGAGGGCAGAACTGTTGGCCGATACAGATTATTTTGCCATTTCAGACACACTGAATATGCAGATGCGATCGCTAGTTGGATAGGGGATCTCCAAGGCAATTCCTGCAGCTGAAGAAAATAGTACTGACTCGATAGATGCAAATCATTCTTGAAAGTGCTGTAAACCAGGTCCCTTGATAGACTAACATGCAAAGACTTGCTAAAAGCTTTGGATTCTTATGAAACCCAAAACAGAATTCCTGACACTTACAGACATCAGACTCCCCTGAAATTTGGGTTGGTTTGGCTTTAGCGATCTAATTGAAGAAGAACAGGCTGGATCCTGCCACAAAAGAGGTGCCTGTGTGTGTGAAGTTACTAATAGAAACCTATTCTTCTCTGTTTACTGTGTGATGATCACTATGAAAGGCAGAACTATAATCAGAAAAATATTCTACTGAGCATAAAAAGATTTTGCTGGGAGAAGTGTAAAGGATGAGCAGCTCTTTTTTCCCAGGGAAACCCTAGGATATTGCATGGTATGGAGCAGGAACGGATGAAAAGCATTTGCCTGGGAATCTGATGTGTTCTTTTCAATTTCTAGTCTCCCTTTGTTTAATCTTCTGGGGGAAGTCAGTTCTTTGGAACCTGTCTGTGACACAGCTTTGATCTTTCCCCTGTGAGAAAAGCCAACTTTTGTTTCCCAGTTTTGACTGTATTCATGGCTGGTAGGAGCCTGAAGTCTCTACTTATCAGAGACAACATATTTCTATCAGCTGAGAGAAAGAAGGACCCTAGCTCTGGATGATCCTTGAACTCTGGGCTCACCTTTTTCTCTCCTTCTTTCACACTTCTCTATTACTTAACTATTCAAAACAAAGTAGCCATTCACTTTTACTGAGAAGCTGATTTAATTCCCTCTTTCATTCAGCCTGCCAATCTTTCTTCCAGCTCACTGCCTGGCACCTTTATGGCCTTAATTTGAGATTGACTGTGTGTAATCTCTTCGTACCTCAAGCCTAGCCTTTTGCGTTGAAGCAAGCCAATGTTCATTCAGCAAAACTCAATGCATTTAAGCACCTTCCTTCTCAGCACCATTCCTCTTCCTATGAGAAACCCAGCATTAGTAGTTACAGAAAAAAACATGCATGTTGCTGGCCTGGGTATGCAGGGTCATAGGCTACAAGGAAAGGAAAAAGAGCATGAATAATATACTACTATGCAAAGACAAAACTCATCTGGACCTATCCAAGGACTGCAGAGTTCCCATGAGCTGGAAAGGGCATAGAGAGAGAGAAAACCTTCTGTTTTTCTCTTGTGCAGAAAACCTTAGTTGTTTAAAACCTCTTTTTCCCACTGTGAAGAGAAACAGTTTGTGCTGTTTGAAGCGTATGCCCTGCAGGACCAGAAATCTTCTGGCAGGAGCAAGCGGGGTTGCACGGTGCAACATAATTGGATAAGAAGCTTTGCTGCTTAATGTAACTAACAGTTGTACTAGTACTAAGTATGCTTAATAGACAAAAACCTCAGCTTGAACAATAAAATTCTAACTATCTAAAATACCACCTTGCATTTTTGTCAATAGTATTACCTTTCATCTTAGTTGCAAAAAAAACCCCCAATACTTTTACATCCTGCATTTTAGAAATGTGCTGTTAATTTTGATGAATACAGGTTTTTACTGCCAGCTCTTGGGTTATTTTAATCAGAAGTCTCGCATCGTTAAGTTTGCCAACTGGTTATGTGAAAAACTCAGTTTTCATTTTCCGAAGTACGTTTTTGTCCCCATATCTCTGTAGAATAACACAAATGCACAGAAAAGTTTGAAGACGGTAGAAAAGAAATAAAGGAATTATTATAATAGTTAATGTTATAGTATATATTTGATTATTTTTATTTAAACTTGTGATTTAGGGGACATGAGTTGGTATTTTTTAGTGGTTGGTATTGGCAAGAAAATTCATAAGACCCTGAAATAGTTCTAGAGTTAAAAAGAGTCTTTCTGCAGATCTCTTACATCTCAGCAGGCATCATGTGCAATTTTGTGAAGTGCATCAGAAATAGAAGTGTATTAATTAATTTCTGTCTTCTAGAAATCTGTAAATCCACATATGAAATATCCACAAGCCCTCTTCAGTTACCACCTAACCCTGGAGATACCGTAAGCCCGTTATTGTGTATTTTTTTTTACTGACAAAATTGCCTAACCAGTGAAATTCTGTCCTGCGCGTGCCTATGACTATGTAAGCCTGAAACATGGTCAGGCTTTATTAAAATACATCTTACCAGACATGAAAGAAGGTAGAAGTAGAGCTTTGGGCTCCTTGCCTGCAAACTCAAATCCAGTAGGTATTTTTAAAGAACATTAATAGCCTAATCCCAAGATACAGAATACATGCCTTCCCATTTTAGCTAAAGGTAGTTAGATAATTCACTTGTAGTTTCTTAAACGTGCCTGAAGTGATTTGAATTTGCCAATCCTATCTTGTATGCCAATTCTAACGCCTATAATAACAGGGTTATAGGACTCTCCTAACCTTGCTCACTGAAACCATTTTACTTTACAGAGAATAATTAAAGATTTACTGGTATACAGAAGATACGGGGAAAGGGTGAACTTGCTTGCAAGCCTGTGGTAAGTGCAGTTGCATGGCAAGAGAACCTAAGTTTTATCCTTTCTGCTTTTAAGGCTTGCAGATTTTAGGTTAAGCGTTAGCGTGGTCTGGGAGAGGAATCTACAGCTTCCCCATTAAGCAGGTGCCCCAAACATCGCAGACTGTGCAGTCACAGGGGTATTTTTGCACCTAGCACACAGCAGAGCACAAACAATCCAGGATGTTTCTGGAATGTATTGATGATAAAGCAGTGTGGCCAGCAGGTCAAGGGAGGGAATTCTGCCCCTCTAGTCTGCTCTGGTGAGACCCCACCTGGAGTGGGGCTTCTGCATCCAGCTCTGGGGCCACCAACATAAGAAGGATGTGGACCTGTTGGAACGGGTCCAGAGGAGGCCACGATGATGATCAGAGGGCTGGAGCCCCTCTGCTGTGAGGACAGGCTGAGAGAGCTGAGGGTGTCCAGCCTGGAGAAGAGAAGACTCTGGGAAGACCTTCGAGTCCCTTCCAGTCCCTAAAGGGGCTCCAGGAAAGCTGGGGAGGATCTCCATCAGGGACTATAGCGATAGGACGATGGAGAACGGTTTTACACTGAAAGAGGGGAGATTTAGATGAGATGTGAGGAAGAAATTCCTCCCTGTGAGGGTGGTGAGCCCCTGGCCCAGGTTGCCCAGAGAAGCTGTGGCTGCCCCATCCCTGGAGGGGTTCAAGGCCAGGCTGGACGGGGCTTGGAGCAACCTGGGCTGGTGGGAGGTGTCCCTGCCCAGGGCAGGGGGGTGGAACGGGGTGGGCTTTAAGGTCCCTTCTAACCCAAACTTTTCTATGATTCTATGACTTGCCGTGCCCTCTTCTCCCTTCCATTGCAGTGCCCAGGCAGCATAAGCAGGATGACTATTAGAAAGAAAAAAGGGGAAGAAATCTTAGAAAGTTGGTGTAGGTCTGTTTTAGCTGTATTACTATTGGTAATGAGCTGTAATAATTGGATAATTTGGATTATGTATGTTAGACTGTTAAGATTTTAATATGACTAACAGTGAACTCCTGGCTTTGTATGGAAGGTGTATTTCTTCAGACCAAATAAATTGCATGCAGTATTCGGTCTGGTTTCCCACTCCTTGAAGACTTAAACTTGTATGTGGCAGTTTTTACCACAGAGATGGCGTGGCTTGGAGCTGGAATAATTAATATACATAATGAAGATAACACATTTATATTCTACTTTAATTAATCTGGAAATAACTGTGTAACTTATATCTTTTATTTTTAAAGGCTTAATCTTGTGAAAGGTCAGATATGCTTACAGCTGCTGCCACTGGGTTATTCTCCCGCTCTCTTCTTAGGCCTGTGTAAGTGACAGCTAACCTCCCATCTTTAAGAAACTCAGCTGCACTCCTTGAATAAAACTTATTATAGGCACCTGTTCCATCCCTGGACCTCTCTGGGCACTAGCCCTGCTTTTGAATTTAATATGGTACAAAAGAAAGTACGGCGAACCCAATTTAAGGGATTATCAGTGAGCATATTTCTACATAAATTTTGGAAAGTGGGTCTTTTAAGGATGATGTAGCCTCCTATGTCTCTCTTCTTGCAAAGCAGCATCTATTTCCATCAAGATATTTTCCTTTCCTGAGTTCAAAACTTTTCAAAATATAGAGAAATTGGATAGTCCAAGTAACCAACGCTTGCTTATTTGCCAACATATATATACGTATACACACACACACATATATACATATATTTCGTTTTGTTGAAGATAAGAAGTGCATAATTTTCTCTCTTGTATTTGATCTGGCTTCTCAGTTCAAAGGTAGATCCCAGTACTGCATAGCCTCATTATTATTTTCATGGCCACTTACCTGAAATCCGGGAGAAAAAAATCTGTACTGAGACCGTGCTCAGCACAGATTACAGATCCATAAAGTGGTTTTTTCTCCTGTGCTTTATAATAGCAATCCAGTTCAAACATATTAGGTGAGAAAGCCAGAAGGGTAAGCACTTTGTAACACTAAAGTCTGAGCAGTGCAGTAAGCAACTACTTAACAGCTGATGACATGATGGCAAAAGGAAGTTTTCAGGAGGAGGTGGAAGGAGACAAATGAGGTGACCTTTACCATTTTTTTCAAAAATTACCATGACTAACATAATTAACACGTACATTAATCCCACTTTAAATACACTACAATTACTGTTAATACCTTTTATAATGGTGAATATATTTAAAAACTCAAATTATACACCTGTGTTTATGGGTAGAAATACCATGTATGGGCTTTTATATCATGATTATACTTTTTAATTATTATTACCAGTGTAACACTGTTAGGCAATGAAACAGTAATAGGCTTCAGGCAATGGATCTTACAGCCTTAATTAGTTGTAGTGCAGAAAAAAGAAGAGTCATAAAGTTTTGAGAGATCAAGTACTGAAATAAGTTAGTGTTAGTTAAAATAGTCCTCGTTCGTGTTTGGAATATAAGATCAAATGCTTAGACGGATCCACGGAGTCTGGTATTTTATCTGTGATGCAGTCTAGCATCATACTTTAAAGAAGGCAAAAGAATCCCCTTAGTGAACAATTATGAAATAATTTGCCTTTTGGGAAGTTTTCTTCCTTCTCTCAGTTGAACTTCTCTTGTTCCATAAAATATGAAGCTTATGTCTCTTCAGAAAAAGTGCTTAATCTTACTTAATGCAACTACGGTTGTTATCATTATCTATATAAATGTCGAATCCTTTAAAAGACTAAGCCCTTGGCCTCAGTGTATCTAATTAAAGATATTAAAGTATACAGATGGCGTGAGAAATGAAAGCCATAGGGCAGGTCAGCAAGACCAGCTGAAAGGAGTAGTTTTGTAAATTAGGAGTATATAGATGCATAATATTGCCAGTCCGTGAAGTCCCCTTTCTCTACACCACATAAAATTCCTCATCCTTGCAGCTATAGCTTTGTCTTTGTCATTGGCTTTTCTCTTGATTGCTTAGATGAGGAATATTCCTTTTTCCTGCCCTCCTTGTTTTCTTTCTTCTTTCCATTCTACAGGTATTGCCACAAAGAAAGCCACATTCAGTCTCTCAAGCCACTTCACAAGCCTACCAAACTAAGCCTCTTTTTCTTTTTTCCAAACGCCTAAAAAGAGGACTCATACGACAGATTTTGAAGAGCTTTGCAAGGTTTCAAGACCAAAGCCAATTAAAGGCTTAAAGGAAGAAGCCAGCAGAAACAGGATAGTAAATTAAGACGATCCAAGTCTTTGGCAAACTCAGGATCTGGAGAAAGAAGACAGAAGCCATGAGGCATTACTTTTTGTCTCCTGACTCTGAAAATGGCAATGAGCCAAAGCTTGAGCTGCTCTAAACTGGCGTGAGTTTAATAACTCTCCCATATAGCTGAAGGCCAAAGTTCTGGTCCAGAGACTGTGCCTGTTACCGTGTCTGCTCGTTTGTCTGTTTAAAGTCCCAGTAGCGTGATGGAATTAAGGAGAATACGTGCTACCTCAGGTGATAGTGTCCCATGCTTTTGGGAATAAGGGGAACTGATTTTTTTAGCCTATATGTAGCATATAACTTACTAGGGTTTGGAAAGGGGGGAAAAAAATAACCCTGAAGCTGTACACTGGGATAGTCCTCTAAGGCTTTTCTTACAACAAAGGGGATGATTTTGCAGCAATACACAGCATTGATGGCATCATACCATAATGAATGACATCCACAGAAGTCACCGTCACCTATAGAATGATGTAATTGAGAAATTATTTCAGTTACATGGGGACATATAGCCCCTTGAGGATGCAGAGCTGTAAGCACATAATAAGTGCTACAAATACAGTGCTTCTCCTCTGTGGAACCTACTTACTCTTGCTTCTTTCCTTATAACTTTCCTTATAAAAAGGTTTTATCTTTCCCACCTGGGATGAACAAGAGCTAATACTTAGAATTTAAATTTGGCCCTACAAGTTGATCAGTATAATCTGCTATGTACAAAGGCTGCACTGGCAAGTATTTGATTTTACTCATGCCCCATGGTATCAAATCAACAGGTTTGTCATTATGCTTACCAAATGCACAGAGGGACAATACGGAATTCTCGTTGTGGATTTTGTTGACTCTTTTTGATGTGTTCTGTTTCTTTAAGAGAGTCAATCATCTGACTCTGCTGTGGCTCCTCTGTCCTCTAACTATTTTCCAAAATGTGACAGGTACCTGCCTAGCTAGGCACAAACTTCTCTAAACCAATGATTGAAAATTTAAAATCACATTTGTATAGGAGACGCATTATAAAGGACTCTCCTGCAAGGAGAGATGGCTGTAATCAAGTACCCAGGAACAGCAGGGTTCTGGTTCTGCAGCTGGGATGTTTTTATGCTTCTTCGTTAAGTTGAGTCTGAGATGGTGAACTCAGTAAAATTAAGTGTAGGCCACCCTTGCAAATATCGGGTTTTTTTGAGATCACCCTGAAGACTTAGAAGTTTTGACCTTGTGTTATGCCAGTACCTGGTATGTATTATCTGAATGCATATATAATTCTTATTCAGTATTCATTGCTGATTGCTAGATGCATATTATTCTGATGCAGAGGTTAATTGATTTTATATAATTTACAAAATTCATGTATAGATCTGAAGCACTGAACTGAAGACAAGTAGTAGCAGAGCAGTGACAGACAGACGCGTAGCGCAGTGCTTATACAGTGCTTTACAGGGCGCTGAATGCCAAATCCCCAGTGCAAGCTTACATTTTCAAGCTGTTCTCTCCGACTGCGTGTGGAAACTTTGTGCCTCTAAACTCCTGGTTTCTTAAACACACCCTTCTTCCACCAGTTTTCGTGGGAAGAGTAATAAAACTGTCCTTGCACAAAGGCTTGAATGATATCTAAGTGTTACTAACCAGCGGTAACAGGGACTTTATCTTGAGCCTGAATACAGCAGAGCTAGAGTGGAGGCAGGAGCCTTTGTAGTCAGTCTCAGGAGGACTCAGAGGACTGGGCTTCAGCTTTAGCCCTCAATTAAAATAAGATTTGGGGAGGAAGTAGTTAGAATGTTGAACCCAAATTTAAACTGAAACAGTAAGGATTTTGATATTTTAGGATAGCATGGGCAAAGCAGTCATTCGGTTGGTCTGTAGACCCTCAGGAGATGGAAGGGATCTCTAGGAGCTTAAAACATCTCTTTGTCAGTAACCGAGTTGCATTTAGGGTTGTCTTGACAAATAAAAAAGGACTTCTCTGGCATTAAAATATAAGAAGTCATTTATTTCCTTCTAGTATTGAAAGTATAAATAACAGGATCCTTTTTTCCACAAAACACGTCTGGATGCAGTCTAAGGATCATTACCTCTGCTGTGCTTTTAAGTTTGCAGTGTATCCCGAAGAATTATACTGTTAAATAACCCCATAATTAAGTGCATCTGTTGGAAAGTAAGAAACCAGAGATTTCTTAGGCACTACGGTCATAAGGGCAACATCCTATCTCCAACCATTGCAAGCTTTGGTTGACTCACAAGTAGTGGAAGAATTTCAAATTACCTCTCTCATTTTGGTCTAGAGAACTGTTTTACTAAAGACAATTGTATTTTCCATAAATTTTGACTCTTTTTTTCCAGATTCCTTGCTTAAAACTTTGATGGGACATTATTGATCATTGCCTCTGACAGAGAAATTGCTGTAATTTAGGTTGCTGTTTTTGCAATGCTGAATGCTGGATTATGTGGCTAGACTAAATTATCTTCTAGAAGTCCTTATTTTTTAAGTGATTCCAAGAAGGCAGATATACATGTAAGGGTGGAAAATGAGATACTATTGATAGAAGTCCTCTTCCCACTACTGGAACACTGGCATTTTTCATTTCCTTTTAAACACTGTATTTTGCATCCTTTTTACGTGTTATCCTGTGTTGATTACTGTGTAGTTAAAACTCAACATTTTTGTAAAAAGTACCAGAAACCCAAGTAATAAAGCTTGCAGAGGTGTAAGACTAACTCTTGATGTTATTTCTAAGCTGTGTAAGAGGTGTATGATATAATACTGCCGTGTTGAAGCATCCTGGTTATAGGACTTTATGACAACTAGAGGAAGACCAAGTAGCAACACACATTTCCTAACAAAAGGAGCGCTGGGAAGGTGACAGCTGCCACCTGTGAAGTGATAGAGGTATCTTGGGTGTCTTTGTCAAGCTACAGCCTAAGGCCAGTCTTGTTGGAGATACAAGGAACTGTTAAAAGTACTGACAGGCATTTTAAGCAAGAAAGAATGGAGGAAAAAGTGAGGGGAAAAAAGATCAGTGGGGAATTGTAATTGTTATTATAATTTGTTCTTAACGCAAAATAGAACAGGAAGACAAAACTTTTTTTTGTTGAGTGACAGAAATTTAAACAAGAGAATTATGATTCCTTTTGAGAAATTAAGGTTATGCTTTGTTCATGACAAAAAATAAAACTGCACGTAATGTGCTATTAAAATATTTACTAGAAGGCATTCTGTTCCCTCTGACACAAAGGGGCCTTGAGGCTGAGAGACCCCTTAAAGCTATAACCTTTTAAGTAATTATATGATTGTTTTCTTCTGCAGAGTGCTGGAGAAGAATATATTCTTAAAACTTTGAATAAGTTTGAGATGGGACAAACTGGAGCTGATTAGGACTGTGCTAATTCTCATTTCCCTAATCCACAGACCTGATGCGCCTCTCGAGAGTGATTCTTCATAAACTCGCATAGATCAAGTAGCTCTCAACAGCAAGAAACTAAAATTTTCACAGATGCTTTTAAAATACTTTAGACGACTAACCCCATTTGAAATGAACACTGGTTAGATGCCTGTACACTACCTGGATTCTCTTGACCTGGAGCTTCTATTTTACAGACCTCTTCCTGTTTTAAAGCCATTTAATGACATTAGAAGTCAAAACTTTTTGGGACTTCAGAAAGGTAAATCCTTTCTGTTCATTGTGATGATGACTGCTGTAATTGCTGGAGGGGCGCATGGGTTACCAGGGAGTGGCTGTGCAATTATAGCTGTAACAACTGTGCTGTCCCACTATAGAGGTTTATAAAATTTGTATCAGTGCAGCTTTCCCAGCCGGCAGGAAATGTGCCTGTGTATCACCACAAAAGCAAGGCCAGAAGGAAAAGAAATGCTGACTTTAGTTCGGAAACATCCACCCGCTTTGAGGTCACCAAATTTTAAAACACGAGCAAGGTGACTTCAGACCTGGATTCTGAAATGGCCCGTATTGCCTGTCACTGCTGTGTCTCTAAAAATAGGTGTTAGAAATTCTGCAAAAGGGTACTCAGCTGGGTCTGTGGGATGACTAGTTAGTGCAGGCATCAGCGTATGTGTTAGAAGACAGCTTCTGGGGAGCCGCCGGCTCATTGCAATTGTAATTTTCCTACAGCCTTAAAAACCCAGGTAACTGACAGCAGCCACGGTAATGGAATAAAGGGCTATTTTTTGCATAAATGTATTGAGGCCTAATGGGGATAAAATATTTAATTTATTGAGCTGTTGAATTATAACGTTCCTTGCTTAGACTCTGTGTATCTTGACATTAAGCCTGATAACAAACTGGCAATTCTGAAAATACGGTGCTTACCTATGTTCTCTGTGGACTAACAGCCAATCTGGCACCAAAAGGAAGCGGTAATGTGAAGCATAATTACCTAATATAAATAAGCTCTGTGCTATCTGTTTTCCATTTTGAAAACACCACCTTTCTATATCATCCTATATCTCATATTCAAATTGTGCAGTATGCCAGGCTGAGTGCACTTGCTGCAGTTTAAGTGCAAACTGAAGCAGATCTTAATTCAGAAGAAAAATAACATCAAGAAATACATGTAAACAGATCTTGAATAATATCTGATTTTTGTTGTTTTGTTTGTTTTTTTTTTTTTTCATTTGCTTCACTGCAAATTTTTCAACAGTGAGTATTGGTTTAAAATGCTACTTAAAAAAATTTCTGCGGAAGGAAAGGTAAAAATTGATACTGTGGGGTCATTTGGTTAATCAGTACAATTGGGCTTGACAAATCTCCCTTATCAAATGGAGCTGCAACGCATATTCTTCAAGCTCTTTACGTTTCATGGCATTTTAAATCCTTCCCCTCAGAATGTGTAATAACAATGCAGTTTTCCTCTTGCAAACACCTCAGGTGAACGCACACACTGCTACTTTGGCACCAAAAAGGGTGTTTTGCTCTAACCAAAACAAATGGAGAATTCGGTGTAGTCAGCAGCTGGCACACACCGGCAGCGTGTCCTCCTGTGTTAAATATGTGTAATACTTCACTGTTGTTGCAGCTGATGAAATAGTAACGGTCTGTTCTGAATTTTTCATATGATACGCACGTTTGTTCTCAAACATATAGCCTAAAAGTAGGTTTAGTCTTAGAGGCCGGCTTTCTAAACATAGTGAAGATTCAAACCACTCAGCATACGTATTTGAAACGCAGGACAGTATCTCATGGCTGTCCATTGACAGCCTTCTGACATTAAAATGCAGCAAAGAAAATTTAGCACAACAGCAACAGTAAAAGTTTCACAGTCATAGAATCATAGAGTGGTTTGGGTTGGAAGGGACAGTATAGGTCACCCAGTTCCACCCCCCTGCCCTGGGCAGGGACACCTCCCACCAGCCCAGGTTGCTCCAAGCCCCGTCCAACCTGGCCTTGAACACCTCCTTTCTATATCATCCTATATCTCATATTCAAATTGTGCAGTATGCCGGCCAGAGTGCACTTGCTGCAGTTTAAGTGCAAACTGAAGCAGATCTTAATTCGGAAGAAAAATAACATCATGGGATGCGGCAGCCACAGCTTCTCTGGGCAACCTGGGCCAGGGGCTCACCACCCTCACAGCAAGGAATTCCTTCCTCAGATCTCATCTAAATCTCCCCTCTTTCAGCTTAAAACCCTTCCCCCTCGTCCCATGGCTCCCCTCCCTGATCCAGAGTCCCTCCCCAGCTTTCCTGGAGCCCCTTGAGGGACTGGAAGGGGCTGGAAGGTCTCCCCGGAGCCTTCTCCTCTCCAGGCTGAACCCCCCCAGCTCTCCCAGCCTGTCCTCCCAGCAGAGGGGCTCCAGCCCTCCCAGCATCTCCGGGGCCTCCTCTGGCCCCGCTCCAACAGCTCCGTGTCCTTCTGCTGTTGGTGCCCCAGCGCTGGAGGCAGCCCTGCAGGGGGGTCTCACAGAGCGGAGCAGAGGGGCAGAATCCCCCCCTGGCCCTGCTGCCCACGCTGCTGGGGATGCAGCCCAGGCTGCGGGGGCTTTCTGGGCTGTGAGCGCACATTGCCGGCTCATGTTCAGCTTCTCATCCGCCAACACCCCCAAGTCCTTCTCCTCAGGGCTGCTCTCCATCCATTCTCCCCCCAGCCTGTGTTTATGCATGGGATTGCCATGTCCATTGCACAGTCCAAATAGGCGTCTCTTTATCTCCTTAGTCTGTCAACCTACTGCTTCAATTGTTAATAAAATAGACCATAAACTACAGGGTTTCATGTTAAAAGTTAATAAGAATGTAAATCTAAAAAGTAAAGTGCAACTAAAGTGGTAACTTTGGAGCTGTAAGCAAAAGAGGGTGACATTATAGTCTGTGAAACAAGAAAAAACTATGAAAATGATAGTTGTTGTTTAATTCTGGCCAGCCTCCATGTTCTGCAGCTGATACCCTTTACCTTGGCAAGCTCAGATATGATTTTTACTAAACTAAAAGATCATTTTGCAGTTTATTTCACAATGAAATTTATTACATGAAATACGGAATAGGAGGGAAAAATAAACTGAAGTAAAATACTGATAAATTCTGAAGTTCAGGTTTCTGTCTCAGCTGAAAAGCGTTACTTCATTTCCAACTGATTGTAAATAATTACCTCTGGAAGGAAGAAAAGAGCTCTGTGAATACCTAACCTTCTGTTTTTATTGATCAGTACTGGAAAAATGATGCAAAATTATATATTTTTTTGTTACCGTTTGCCCTCTAGTCTTTCAAAAAACTTTCATTCTTTCAGAATAAAGCCTGGATTAGCAGTAACTGTAATATAAATGCAGAGAGATGGAAAGGGGGACAGCGAGGAGGAGAGAGAGATGTTGCCATAGCACAGATTTTCAGTGAGCATTCATTTTGAAAGATCAGGTTATTCTACTGTAAAGATCAGTAGGGACCAGCAAATGATTCAAAATAGTACTAAATATCTTTAAATTACATTAACTCAGACTAATGAATTGGTTTACTTTGTAACTTTTTGGAAAAAAATGTTGTGTACTTAGTGTAAAAGTGGCAATGTTTGGAAGGATATGCTTCCTTCATAACATTTCAGGAAAACCTTGTATACCTTTTTGAGTATAAAACACATCTCAACCTTAAATATAGAACCGCTGATGTATCGTGCTTCTGTAGTATTTTAATCATGGTACATTGAAAGGATTCTATGCCATCCCCGAAGCACTCCTACAACGTGGTATTAGGAATGGACTGAAAACTAATGAACCTCCCACCCTTTTCCATATCAAAAGATGGATTTCTAGGAGCAGTAATCAAGACTGAAAGTAATTATGACAACTTCGCTTGCATGAATAATGATTAATATACTCTTAGAATCGTGCATGTGCACCTTGCCCTCACTTGTGTTTAAAAACTAATTTCTTCTTAATTAGAAATAATACTGGCTGGGGAAAAAATGTTCTTGGGGAAAAAACTCCCAAATTCTATTTTTTGTGGGAAATCTCCCCTCAGATATTTTTTTTTTTGTTTTTATTCTAATGCAAAATGAAACCCAAGGTCTCTCCAAAATATTTTTACCCTTTACCCCTCCCAAAACAATAATCTATTCTGCAGTAGCCTATGGGATAAGATTTCTTTTCTCAAATGTGAAAGAGTCTCTAGTTTACAGGGTTTGGAACAAAGACCTAAACTTGTTTTTCCTGCATTTCAGGTGCTAAAACATGCTGTTGTTGTGCTATTCTTTCTTACCCAGAAATTTCACCCAGGAGCTATAAAACTCACCTAATCAAACATGTACAACACACATTTAAACATTTGCGGAAAATTTAATTTCTCGGAAAAAGCAAACATCAATAACCACTCTAAGTTTGAAAGTACATTTTTATGTTTACAGTTGTATGGTTATGTACACAGTTAGGTCTGGAATCTAAAAGGCATTTGCTATTCATACACACTGGCTTTAGAGTAAATTCAGTGCATTTTGGATAACTTATCCTTTTTATGACCATTGGCTGACACAGCTCAATCAGAGGGCCTAGCTGACCAGATGCTTTGGCC
The DNA here is from genome assembly GCA_013398915.1 of Dromas ardeola. NCBI lineage: Eukaryota > Metazoa > Chordata > Aves > Charadriiformes > Dromadidae > Dromas > Dromas ardeola. Next base: position 1,566,643 of record VYZM01009863.1, read on the forward strand.
ATCATCTTCCTTTAATGGTTTCATACATTTCCATTTCTCAAATCTGTCCCCTAGTGTTTTAGCTACAGTAAAGAAGTGGTACTCAGTGATAGATTTCTGAAACAAAAAAATGACGGAAATAGTAATTTTCCTATAATGGCTTTTTTTTTCCCGTAAGATTGGCTAAATAAATAACTTGGCATTTTTATCCAAAGGAATACCCTTTAATTTTGCACATCTATTTATCCCTATGCAGTGTATCATTGTGCAAAATATCAAACTACTGTTATCATTTCCTTGTTCCTATGTATTCCTTCATCACTCTTTTCTTCCTCTCTGTGTAGATGTTTCTATCAATCAGCTTCAAAACTCATAAGTGCAGGCAGAGAGTCAGTTATCCATTGCAATGGAGAGTTTGTCTAAGTGGCCCTTGCCTTTGAGAAGAAATTCCGAGAACATCTTTTGGCAATGTATTTACTATGTATTTGTGAACCTGCAATATTCATTGCATCTAAAATCTGAATGAAACATTCAGTAATTTATATTTATCATGCTAAACTGGAGAGAGTGATAACTCAGAAACTACACAACAGTCTCTCTTCCTTCAGTAACTCTGATGTCATGCAGTGCTTACACTTTCCTGACAAAATAAAGCACTTTCCTAGATAGTACCATTAGGTGATGAAAAAATAATGATACTATGGAGGAAAGAAGGTGTGGCAAGGACTCACAGGCAAATTATTGGAAGACCACAGTCCCTTCAGGGCTTCAACAGTGCACCTCTGAATCACAAACTTCCTGGACCTCTTGCTGAAGTTGGCAGTGATTTACACTGCAGCTGAGTCCTGACAAGGAACCAACAGACTTGCTTCCCTAAGAAAATATGTGTGGAAACAGGGCTTTCATAGGTAAGTCCAATAGCGGGGTAGAGGAGGTTGGACAGAACACATGAAATGAAGAAGCTTCTAAGAGATATGATCTCCATAGAGAAAAAATGGTAGAAAAGATGCTGACTCTAGGAGAGAATTAAGTGAAAACAAAATGCTGACATTCAGTTCTTCGTGGAAGACAATTCTGGTTCTCTATTTTTATTCGTAAGGTCAATCCCTTAAATGCCTTCTGTATTTAGTGAGATTTAGTATTACAAGAATTTACGGCCAGTACTGCAATACTTGGTGCCTTTATACTAGTAATTCCACTGCTGTCAAAAGAACTGCTCATGTCAGAGTCCATGAACTTATGGAACTTTGAGGAAGTATCACAGGACTTTTAATTGATTTATGACATATTTCTTGTTTGCTGCAAGGGTATGTTAGAATTAATAATGTTTAAAGAACATTTGGTTAATTTTGGAGAAATCTATGAAAGTCATGTATGCCATCCACTAAAGGTTTGTGAAAAAGTTATTTTCTAACATTACAGTTCTTGAGAAAATGTTGAGGTGATTCTTTTCAAGCAATCCACCAGGAACATATTATTTTCTTTTAAATATAAATTCTAAAGAAGAAACAGATATTCTGAAAATTCAAACCAGTTCACAGAAAGAGGCTGCAACTTTCTAGTTGGAAGGGAACAATCTGTCAGAGTCCAGCCCTGTGTGTCTTTTCTTTTGCATGGTTTTCCTTTGATTTTGTTTTGTGGTGGTTTGTGTGGGTTTTTATTCTGTGTTGACTGACAGATGAATAAGTAGCTAGGATTAAACGAAATTACCAGGTATACAGCCCAAGTAAATTATAACAATCAAGGTCTCTAGGTACACAGAAAATGAAGATTTCTTCTAGGAAAGAATTTACAGTGTAAAAAGGTAGCATTAGTGTCACGGAAAGATTAGATAGTTAACAGTTTTTAGCAGCAAAGTGTTACCTTTATAAAGTTCGTCTCAGTTTCATTAATCTAGTCCATGACAGAGAGGATTTTGAGCAGCAAGGGAGCTGTATGAAGAATATGTAGACTATTACTGTTCTGCCATTACTGCTGATGCACTGTTGGGTTATCACGCCATGTCTCTTTCATCTTTTTATGATCTTTACATGCCCTATAGCTACTGCTACATTACATTTAATCATCTTTAACAGCTTGAATGTCAAAAAGTTAAATAGTTTTAACTATCCTTTTTTTTACTTTAACAATATGCAACTTAACAGCACCTGTGCTGAGCTCATTAGAGCTATTGACAGATTTTATGCCATCCTGTGCCGATGCCCTCACCATTCCTATGATCATGTGATACATTTATACATTATTAAACCTATGGAAGGTGATTTTATTATAGCCATGATCTTCCTTTGATACCATTCTGCCATCTAACTTGTCTCTCGCTAATTACTTAGCTCTTAGTCACAGTTTTTCCACACTCTGTCTATAGGTGGAGAGAGAACAACTAATAATGTAATTCACCGTCTATAAAGGTGGTGCCTCAGATTTTTTCAGAATAATTAATCTATTTTTATATATATATTAAAAGCTTAATCCAGAATTTCTTATCCAAACATTCCAGTTTCAGGCCTGTCTATTTCTGATAATTACGATATCAAGTACAAATTGTGATCACTGATGTTCAAGAAAGATGAGTTCAAATTGCTGCCAGGATGATAAGAGGCATAGAAAATATATCTTATATGAAAGGCCTAACAGAATGCCACTAGATTCACAAAGTAAAGGGTAGGAGTAAACAAGAATATCTTTTATAAGCCATTGGGGATGAGACAACTTTTTAAGCTCAACAAGAGCCAGCAATGTGTGCTGGCAGCCCAGAAAGCCCCCCGCATCCTGGGCTGCATCCCCAGCGGCGTGGGCAGCAGAGTGAGGGGGGGATTCTGCCCCTCTGCTCCGCTCTGCAGTGTTGTGTCCAACTCTGGGGCCACCAACATAAGAAGGACACGCACCTCTTGGAGCAGGTCCAGAGGAGGCCACGAAAATGATCAGAGGGCAGGAGCACCTGTGGGTTTCATGATAAGATTAAAAGAAATACTATCCTTAACAGAAGCAGGTAATTATATTGCCATTGAAAGAAAGGGTAGTTACTAGACATCATCCGAATACATCAATACAGAATTGATTCTTGTACTTTCAGTCTGTCTCCAGAGGAAATAGTAATAATATTCTCCATAAATACTTACAGATAGCTACTTCTACTTGCCTGAATTAAATCAAAAAGAATGCAAGACTCTACCACTCATTAGAGAGCTTCCGGAAGTTTTTCAGGCAATTTAATTTCTAAACAGATGTAACCTATGCATTTGCCTATCTAGTTCCAGAGATTATTAAATACATTCAGTTGTGTCAGAGTTGCACTTCAACTTGTTTAGATATTTTGGTTGCTAAATTATTTGTTTGGCTAGTAGTTCTGTTTGCAATAGGTTTTTCACTGCTACAGCTCCTTACAGGAGCAGACGCATCCATCAAGGAATATACTTATGCCAGCAAAACCACATGTGCCTATTGATGGTTTCCTTAGTTCAAAGATTATGCTTTTGGCTCAAGCCTAAAAAAATTAAATCTACTCTACAGGGCACAGTAAGCATATAACATAACATAATGTAACATAATGTAGTGTAACATAACGTAATGTACTATCAAAAATGTTTTAATTATGTGCCTTTAATGATTGTCCTAAGGTTGGGGCACTGTTTAAACATACAGTGTGACCAAAGAGAATCTAGAATTTTGCTGTTTTCCGTTCTCCTGTCTCAAATACCTATTTTTTCTGGCAAAATGACAAGTGTATTTTCTGTAAATGTCTACCCGAGGTTCTAAGTGTCTACCACTTTTACTGACAACCTCTTGTTGAATAAAAACGTGTTCAGTACAAGAAAACCAGTCATTTCTGAAATAAACTGTTGGCAAAAGAACTGTTGCTCAAAATCAAAGGAATAGTTTTCATTGTTAAGCACAAGTACTTTTTACAAAGTGCCCATCTATGTCAGCTTAATGAATTCTGAATTAAAATGAAACTTCTTTAGAAATAATTATGACTAGTCTATGCTTATCAATTGATTTTACTATGACTAGTGCAATTAAGGTATGTTCATAATTAATTTGTCTGGAGATACACAATGAATTGTTGCTAGTAGCATTAGAGATGGTTGGTGAAAAAAAAACCCTTTCTGGTAATGGAACGGGTATTGCGAGACCCCACTGGTAGTGCAGATGAATGACTGCATAGCACCTTTCCCCTTGTATCAATATAAACAGGAGGGATGGTCCCAAGATGACTAGGTTACTATTATCCACCTACAATCTTATCGTTACTCGGCAGACCTTGCGCCACTCGAAGCATGTTCCATCGTCTGGAGCGTATGATTTAGTGCTGATTAATGGTGACAGATTGATCTTGGAGAGCTGGGTTTAGCAGCATTGCTCTGTACACTAAACTTTCAATTGATTTTAAACAGAAAGATTTCCAAAGTATTTTCAAGGTGGTTTATTCATGAATCCACCTGAACCATAGATTTTTTTATTTTTCTTTTTGGGCTCTGAAAGGTGGGATCTGGAGCAGTGTAGAACTGGTCTTGACTTGATACAACTATTCACCCAACAGTGCTTCTTTAAGCCATATTTCTGGGAGTTGAGATTATCAACCAACAGATGCATTTTAAACTAAACTAAAATACCTTTCTTGTGCTGCAGGCGGGAGGCATGGAGATATCGAAGAGGAAGCAGGGAGTGAATAGCACTAAAGAAATTACACAGAATAGATTTCCAATAGGAAAAGAACACAATTCTCCATGAAGTATTTAGAAACATTTATATTTTTTAAATTGTTCTGCTGACTTGTGCTCAAAACAGAAATACAATTGTAGGTAGGCTTGTACAATTACACATACAAATACTCCTCATGCAGTTACCAGTTGGGTAACTGCTTGATAAAGGTTGGGTTTATGAAGTCCTAAAAGTAGCTCAGTTAGAGCAAGTCAAAATTCAAAAAAAGGAGACTGAGTCCACTGAAATGTACCCCAAACCCAATCAGCCCATAGAAGTTTCAAATTAGAGTACTTTGAAAATAATTTCTAAAATATAAGGAATTTTGAGTATGACGTTACTGAAATATACAGCTAAAGAAGAATCTGTCTTCTTGAGTCTTACAGCTCTGTCATGCCAATAGCATTAAAAAGACAAATATTACATAATTTATCATTATGATTTTGTTGATAAGTAAGTATCTTGTGACAATATTAAATCTACATAAGTACAGAAATAGATCTGCATAAAATGCATACTATGATTTCTTAAGCGCAGCCCCCGGGCTGCCATCATATTCATTGCTCATGTTTCCTTGCCGCGTTCAGGGTGACGATTCAGCAAATTTCAAATCCATGACTCTGCAGAAGTTCTATCTTCTTTCCATATTCGTAGACCATTAACCACACTAAAAGCTATTCCAGCCTTCATTGTCCGATGCAAAGGAAGAGTGAGGGCCATGATTCATCCCCAGATGCAGGAAGTCATAATGAGAACATTTGTTCGAAGACTGAGTCATATGCTTATCCATATTTATGGTAACAAAAAATAAAGCCTTTATATGTACAAGCAAGGCTGGACATGCATGTTTGGAACAGCACATGCAGAGATTATTTTGAACGTTGAAGAAATTATTGAACGTATTGTAAACCGGGAGCCTATGAATGTTAAAAATTTTCTGCAGTCCTTTAAAGAGATTTTAAATTCCTACCTTTTAAGCATGGTAAACATGAACAGAATTATACTTCTCTACAGGCTTCCTTTGACAGAAACATGAGCTACAACTCTGTACATACATGATGCTCTTACAGATCCTACCCATAGAAGTTACTGGCTAGAGACAAATATTTCACAGAAAGACAGAAAGGCCTTGAAAAAGGCAAAGCAAGCAAGCAAATTACATTAACTTTTTCACACCACTTCACACTGTAAACACTGAATATAAACAGCTTGTTTTGTTTCATATGAGTTGCTTCCTTGCCCATCACTTAGTAATTTTGATTGATAAGGCAGCTTCTTATGGCTTTGGACTCTAGAACATCTTGCCAGTCCTCCATGGGCAATAGGTTTTTCATCAGATTTTCCAGCAAATCTGTTTACTCTGTCATACTTTGGCCTTTACCTTTTCCTCTGAAGATAATTATGTTTGATAACAGTCTTGCATAACATGCATCTTACTAGTAATAGGGTATCTTACAAGTTTTGTAAGAGCGTTCTAATGACATAGCATCAGATTTATCTAGACATGTTCAACACACTCCTATGTATGTCGTTTCAGCAGCCATTCAGATGAATCCTCGGGCTTCATCGGAATTTATCTCTGAGGGTGTTTGAGAACATGAATAATGAATCACAAGCAAGTTTTACTAAATATAACAGCTGCCAGCTAAAATGTATGGTTAGTAGCGCACAGTGGATTCCTGGTGTGGGAGTAAAAGACAAGTAAAAAAAAATAATCTGGTAAATGACTAACAGTTAATGTAGTATCTTATTTACCTACTTATTCCATGAGGTTTTTTTTAAAAAAAGTATTATTTCCTGAAGGAAGATGGCCATGAATGTGGAAGCCATTACGGGTTTTTTGCCTGTACGAACTTGGACGCAAAGTGTTGAAGGTACTGTATTCCTAGATTGGCACATAACTTGACCCCTGAGAATTCAGTGTCTCCAATATCTCTAGGATTTGGGCCCTCATTGGTATAACTATAACACTAAAAGTCTTGAAATGTTTTCTGTTTATGAAGAATAGCTTGGAGGTTCTGATAGAACGTGGTATTAGTAACAGGAAATAAGCAGAATTACTGTAACTTCACTTGCTGTGCTGCTGGCAAGCTGCAACCTGTCCCCAAGTTTCTAATGCAGTAGTTCTTTTACGTCGCTTCCTCTGCTTGCACCCCTTGTTGTTCTCTGCTCATTTGAAATCATTTTCTGTTTTGTGAGTCCTGAAGGACTCATGGACAAGGATTACGCCCTCTTGTTCGTAATGTATCATTGCCATTCAGTATTGAGAGATGTTAAATATTCTGAAATTGTCGCCTGGTCTTTACTCACTCTACTTGAACTGATTCCCACGGAAGCTGCTGGGAGAGGTGATGAGTACACTCTGAGCAAGAACCTCCAAGCACTGATGGTTTGAAAAGGCCATAGTCCATACTAAGCTTTAGCACTGCTGAATTTAGCATCAAGAAGCTCTTTGTCTCTGTAGTGGCAGGTGTTGACTAGTGAGTTGGAAAAACTTTGCCAGGAAACTCATGGCTATGATTACTTTGACAACTGAGATTAATGCATTCTGCAATGTCTTTGAGTTTTCAAACTTCTTTTAGAAGAACTCCTTATAGAGTTTTAATAATTATTTTTTTATTATATCTACAGTTCTGGAATATTGTTTAGAGCTTGTTCAGTTATTAAGCTTTCATACGTATGCATATGCATATGTAATATCTATACAAATACTATCACTATTGCCTTTTATATATATAAAAGCAACACAAAATAGTAGGTTTTATTACCTATATCACATCGCATATTTTTCACCTTGTGATTTCCAGGGTGTGTTTGATATAATCTTTCTACCACACACAAAATGAGCTTATCTTCAGGCAGCCGTTTGCAAGAATCAAGCTTCCGCATCAGGCACTGCTGGGAATGTGTACACATCTCCGAAATCAGCAGGGACCATTGAAGAACTGGCCATACGTTACAGACTTAAACTGACATCTAATAGATCCTTAGAAGGCAAGGCTGCTGCTCTTCTGGCTCACGTCTGTGTTTCTCTGCTTAGGTGTGCTTTCAGGTTTTGACATTTTTCCAAAAGCAAGAGCGGCTCCTTTTTAAGGGGAGGAAAAACAACCTTTCCCACATGCATGAGTTTTGCAGGCACATAAAGGAGCTGAAATCTTGGCCCAGGCTCTTAATGTGAGTCTGTAGTGCCATAGAGGGCCCCTACTGGCCTTAAGATATGTTGAGCCAGTGATTCATTTAGTCATGGGTTATTTCATTTGTTTCCATGTGTACCATAACTATGTAATCATCATGATGTGTTCTGTGCCCTCATATGGGATTAAGATGTTCGGGTTTTGTTGTTTTATTTTTTTGTTGTTGTTGTTGTTTTTTTTTAATTTCCAGTCAGATAGAAAAAAAAGAAAAGCTGGTAAAAGCATCCAGCAGCTGGAGATGAAGTAGATTTGGCACACTAGCATTCCTTAGGCTACCTGCTAGCAAAGAAGAAGAAAATTCAGAGCAGCGTACAAAAGTTACGTATTATACAAATCTCATTATCTGTATTTATTTAGGAGGTAGTAAACATCTTTTAGCGCTGTGTGAAGTGAGGATGCCCATGTCCATGAGCTCTTCCATTTCTAAAGTCTGATGTGAGGTACTGCAATAGCTGCTGAAAACTGTGAAATAATCTACATGTTTTCTTCCAAAGGGAATATCATGATTTAGATGTGTTATATTTTGCAAGTGCCAACAGAATGCTAAAAAATCTCTTTCAGCTCTTTTCTTAACCCACACTGGATCTCAGATGTGAGCTGCAAGCAATTTTTGATGGTAATGTTTGTTGGAGGCCGTTAGAGGTACAGATGCTGTGTATTTGGCAATACACATCAGGAAGGCTCAGGTTGGGAATCAGAGGTCCTGGTAATACAAACCATAATATAAAATCTCAGCTTTTTAAGGAATTATTGACAGTAGCTTATTGTCAGCTTTAAATATTTAATCTAATAAAATCATGAGCCAGAGCAAGTCACATGTTTGAGTGCTACTTTGGGGAAATTGTTGCAGTGATTATTGTATATGGATGGAGAAACAGGGGCACTGTAAACTGTTTTACAGGATCTTTAAAATGAAACTTGGAGTCCGAGTACCTTTCTGGCTTCAGATTTTTGTGAGGTTAATTCTTTGCAAACCTGTCAGTTCACTACAAGAAATTGTGATCTGATGGCACCATGAAGAGAATAAAATGTGCTTACTACACTTTATAAATATCACATACTTTTCTAATCATTTACTCGATATATCTGCTTGACAATGCAGAGTTAAATCCTGGAGACTGTTAAAATAAATAGAGACAGAGCTAAGTCATATTAAGGAAACACTGTGAAGAGCTACCAATTAAAGAATGGTCCTGCTTGGTTCCATTCTATAGGATTCAAGCTAGTAAAATAAGATTTTGCAGACTCTGTACGAGAAAATATTGTAGAATAATCTAAACGACAACCAAACCGCTCCATAACCGTTCAGGCTCTTACCACTTTGAACAAAACATTACATTCCTCAGGCTTGAACCCCGGGGTGGTGAACCACTAACGGACTGCAAGCCTGCCCAGGTGAGAGGTTGACTGGCTTGCCAATAAGTACAGTGGACTCATCCACTCCCATGGAGTGTTTGGCTTGTCTACTTGCCCTACACCTGACAAGCAGCAGCTGGGTCTCTGGCGAGGCTCATGTTCCAGCTGGGAAGGAGCGAACACCAGGCCCACCGGGGCGCAGAAGCTCACAGCCCCAGCGATCTCTCAGCAGAGATTATTCCCTGCAGCTGGAGGGTTCAGCTCAACAAACAGTGCAGTCGGGCAGCAGTTGCAGGCTGGAGGCAACGGTCATATTGCCTGGCTTTCTGCTGAAACTGGGGTCTGCTTGGATGCGTTTTCCTTTCAGCATATTTTGTTTTCTTGGTGGCTTTGTGCTAAGTTTTCAGCAGCAGAATGAGTTAGAATGGAGAATGTGCTTAACTGTGCTAGTATGTCTTTTCCTAGGCTTGATCCTGCCAGGAAATAGGCTCCAGGTACAAAATAGGGTTTTAAGTTGCTATATTGTGGCTGAAATGTGTGTGAGCTCGGCAAATGCTTATTCTCCTTGCGCTCTCTCTCACTCCCAGCTGAGAATGGTACATAGCAGTACCAGTGCTGTTCCTCTCCCTGCTCCTAAGAGTGGTCCTTTGCTTGGTTTCATGGGGGACAGTGGTCAAGAAGCGTCACCAGCTTACAACAATAAGGGAAGTTAAGGTAAGAGACAACACAGAGGACCAGTCCTATTGTAGTGATGGAATATTAAAAAATAAAGGTTAATGTGTAACTAAGGAGAATAGGACTTTGCTGTTTAATGTTTATTTCTGACCTAGGAGGATCCTTGGGGTGAACGTCAATGTAATGCCTTGTTTAAAGAGGATTTTACCCAAGATTCCTTAATAAACTAAACCCTTCTATCATAAGGGTTAGTGAAGGTCTGAAGGATAGGAGGACTAAAGAGGTGAAAGCTGCAGATCTGTAGTTCTGTTACTGTGATACAAAAGGCATGAAATGCTACTTTAAATCACAGTGTGACTAAAAATTCAAAAGGATATCAAGATACATTTTTCAAACAAAAAAAAGCCCTGTATGTATATTAGAAAGGTTTAGGAGAATTTTATTTCCCCCCTCTCCCTTTGATGTAGGATCCAGGCATATCTACAACCTACACATTCTCTGGAGTGTAAAACCTGTCTCTGATTATTAGGGCAATCATATTAAGGAAATGGGGAAAAGGCTTATTCACTGAGTTAGGAATGAAGGAAACTGAGAAAAGGCCCATCTTTTCCTTTCCTTAAAGAATTTTGCTTTGCAGGACTTGTAGGTAGCACGCTCCGTGGGTAGCTTGTGCTAATGTATAGTAGAAGTAAAGCAGGGATTAACTGTATCTGAGAAACTTCTGATCTAATTCCTTTTAATTCAGTGAGTTCAATGGTGTTGAACACCAAGACTGCCATGGTGAGTGAGTCATCCAGAACTCTCTGAAAAGAGGGGCATCAAAACACCTGAGGTGGATCCTACTGGTGTTAAAGTGGTGAGTTTTCTTGCAAATTTTGAGATGACAGGCGAGGAGACAACATCTTTCGTGTCTGCACAAATGCTTCCCGAAGGGGAAAAAAGTCACTCCTTTGTCCTCTGTGTCCTACATAACTTCAAAGACATACAGGAATTTGCTCAGTCCAGGGGAAAAAACAAAAAAAATCCTTTTTTTTTAGTTCTTAAAAAAAAAAGTTTCTTAGCACTTTTCATTATGAATACTTAACTGTTAGAATAATATTTTTAAAAAAATTCTTCTTTCCTTAAATGTAGTGACCAGATGAATCCCTTAAATCTAACTTCAGTGTTATGGAGAAGGAAAGGCGTAGTCCCAGTAGTAATAAATAACAAAATACAGTATAATACAGGAGAAGGTGGACAAATGAGGAAGAAGAAATACAAGCAAAGAAAGATACATCCTGCCAAACAGGAGTAATATAAAAGGTCAGGAGAAAAAAGTAGAAATTCAGCGGTAGCTAATAGAACAGGAGAATAATTAATCAGGATAAAAGAGAATTAGGGTAAAATCTTAGTTCCACTGGGGGACTGGCTCAACTCCTAATCCAGTCATGCCATTTCTGGATCATACAGAGGATATAGGAAAAGATGACAGACTGGACATAAAGAAGGTGAGATTAAGAGAAGATTTCCTTTTCTTCCCTCTGGGGTATGTTTGCGATATGGAGTATAGCTACACTCCCATATGGCCTAAAGATGTCTTGTCTTTCTGATTTTTTGAAATCTTGGAGACTGCTGTTAGATGAATCGTCTGCCAATAGCTTCCAATTTACTCTGTGCAACTGGAGCATATAGGCCAATTTCTTTTTTTTAATTAAACTCACTGTCTCCTGTCCTTAAACAAAAACATAGGAATTTTGAGTCCACTGTTCATTTTGGGGGGGTTTATAATTGTGTATGGAATAGAAAAGAGGTCTGAAAATATGTTTAAATTTCTTTTTATTTATCTGGTCTGTGTTTTTCAAAGAATTTTAAATCGGTCTAATGCTATCTTGAAATTGTCTGACATCTTTAAAAGTATAACTCTGAGGAACCTTACAAATGCAGGACAGACTATATGAAAAACCGATATGGAGTTCAGAACCAATCATAAATGATCATGATTTATTGCACCACATCAAAAGCAGATAACCGCTAAAATCCATAATTCATTGTAATAGTATCATAGTCAAGCCTGACAAAAAGTCATCATGTTTATACTTGGATAGTTCAGACTAGTAATTTATTGGTTCTAAAAAATAATGTACTGTAAAAATACTCAGAGGGCTCGAGACTCTGTCAACAATAAAAAGCCGTATTATGTATACAGGTCCATGCACTCAAAGTGCCCTTCAAGTAGCCTCCATGAATGTATTGAGGATATACAGTATCCTGATATGCTTGGCAATCTTGCTTGCCATAAACTTTTAATGCACTAACTTTTTAGTAAAAATACCATTGAAAATCATCCTTTATCAGTGCTCCAAACCAGGCCACTTTGTCCTCCCTGGCTCCTACACTACCTTTTCCTAATATAGGCTACAAGGAATGTCCTAAAGTTTTACACTCATTAAGTTAAGTTCACCTCATCTCTCCTGAAATACCTGTAAAGGTTTATTGAACACACGTATGATTTTTAGAATGTTTACAGAATTCTATTAATAATAAATGATCAGAAGCTAAGTTCCAAATAAAAAGAAGATAACTTCTTATATCTCAAGCCATCCTGAGATGGGGACAATTTATCTTCATTTTGCTCATCTATGTAATAAGCAGAAATGGTGCAATGGATAGAGGAGTCTACTATTGGTGATGGCCTTTGTTCTGCAATCTAGAAACTGATTGTAGCAAATACAAGCTGATGCTTATAGAACGTAAGAAAACAAAAAGCAAGCAAGTAAAAGAAGATCAATGTTTCAAGTAATGGTATAAATTTCAATGAGAAAATAACATTAGCATGCTTGCATGCCATAAGGACAAAAGAAGTCTTAAAGAGGATTTCTGCTTGATTACCCAGCTGAAATCAAGACGACCTCTTGCTGTAAGAGTACTTGAAATATTTATTAAAAATTGGAAGCTCTAGCCATAAAATCCTGATTAATTTTACATTCGAAAAATAACATATTTTTAGTCTATATTTAATTTATCTAATATAATTTTTAAATTATGATCATTAGTGTGCTTTATAAGCAAGTTTGATTGTTTGCTTTCATTTGGTTACTTTTTTTCTCTATTTCCCTTCTGAAATCGCATACACTGCAATCTTGAACAGGTAGCTGCTGTCTTTTACTTTAGAGCTTGTCATCTCTTGCTGATGGTTACAACTGGATAAAAGTCTTTTACATATAAATATCTGGTAAAAAGTTAGGTGATTATGACCTATCAAAATTGAACTATTGGCCTGTTACGATCCTTGGCTTTTAGGCTATCTTCTAGACTTTCATGAGCCTGAGACTTATCACCTGAAAATGTGTATTAATTCCCAATATCTGAACATTTATTCTCTTTAGAATTGATTAGTAAAAATTTACTTGCTTGATATATTTTGCAGTTCAGCTGTATGCAAGCACTCAGTTGAGAGACTCTCTGAAAATGAGCAGATGAACCATGTAATGAAGCTGCGTAAACGTTGTGTGGAAACCTTTGTTTTTCTCAATCAATCGCCACGTCTATATGGGTCTGTAAGTACTGTATTCATTAGCCCACAGAGTGCAAGAGGTTGAAGACTTGTAACCTGAAAAATCTGAGATAGGTTTAATTTCTTGTCTTGTCTTCTATGAGATCATTTCAACCAACCATTCTTCCAAAGTTCTTGCCTGCCTGTATTCAAGCTTTCCTGCTCCTACCTTCATTTTGCCTGAATAATGTACCTTTACAAATAACTACAAGTTTAAAAATAATAAAAGAAAGGCTGGCAGACTGGATGAGGTTTTGGTATTAACATAGTTGAAGTAGATGAATGGTCCATCATTAATTTGTGAAGGAAAAGGAGATATTTTAATAAAGAGGTAAATTGTGAATATTTTTATTACAGAGAGCATAAAATTTAATTTTTTAATGAATTATACAAAATAAGTATTTGAGGAAAATAACGAGTGAAAAATTAAGGAAGATTAAGTCTGGAGCAATAGGGAAGAAATGCAGCACTGTGGAGAAAGTGAGGAAGACAACTAACACGTGTGATACTGGCGCATGATAACATGTGAAATGAGAATAAATCAGTGGAAGGTTATTTGTTTTACCCTTTTTTTTTGTGTGTGAAAATCTTGCACGTGTTGGATTTGCTTCTGTATGAAATGCAGAAGGTCCAAATTCAGGTATAGATCAAGCACCCTCTTTTATCCTTTGTTGTGTAACTTCGTCTGCAGTGATGCTCAAAATCTCCTAGTTTCAGGTTTGCAATCTAGTTAGCACCGAATGTAACTGATTGCATGTTTTGTTTACACTTAATTTGGACATAGATACACTGAATTTATACTTAGTGTGTAGTGACTATGCTCATTTGAAAGCATATCTTATAAATCATAATTATAGGTATAACAGTTGCATTTTGGACTCTCGTCATTGCAATAAAGTGATAAAGAAACCAGTTACATTTGTAATTATTTCAGATACTGTACATGGACATGATGAAGATTTAGCAGATCTAGTGCACACAGGTAACTACAGAGTCAGAGTATTTACAGCTAGGAATTTTTTTTATTTTTTTGTTATTGTTTTCTTGTTTCTCATTTCATCAGGAAAGAAGGTTTTCAGAAACAATAGATTAAAAAAATACATGGTTTTAGTACTTTCTTGTCAATAGGTTTTTGTCATTTGAATATTCAGCATTCATGCTAAATACTCATCCAGCATTCATTCTAATGTCCCCCTTTAAAGTCACTTTTTAAATAATTGTTTATATTGGCTTATATTGTTTATAAAGTTTCTTGAAGTAGAGGAAAGGTTTTTTTGCAGTCGCTGGTGATATGATTGGAGTTTTGGTGAGAAAATGTTGATGGCGGTGGGAAAGCAGATGGGCTTGAGGAAAATGGGGATTTTGTCTGAGAATAGGTTAGATGTTTAAGCTGCACAGCTACTGCTTCTGATCTCATAGAGGACTCGTGGACACGAGCTGGTGTATTGGTTCATTAGCCCAGCTCTCTGCTTCCTGAGCAAAACTCTACCTTACTTTGTTAGAACTAGTAGTTTTGAAAGAGGCCCCAGAAGACTTTATGATGATAGAGCTTGAGGAGACACAACAAAGAACTTAAAAGATGGCTGTGTATAATATTCTAGCTTAATTTGAAACGCAGGCATCCTGTCTTCAAGGTAAGTGGTTACAAATAGTGAAAATTAATTCCACTGAATCATTGTTTTGCCTTTTCAGGTCTGACATCCACTGCATTCTAATGATTTATTCTTTTTTCAAATGTGCTGTTTTCCTTTTAATTAAAATTGTCTTTATTATGGGTAAATGTAGCTCTGCTAATTATGCTTGAGGATTTCTTTTTTTTAGAACTTCATAACGCTTTAATTCTCAGGAAAAGCTATACACAGCTAAATATTGCCTTCTGGAACTTGAGGGATAGGGATCACAAAAACAATACTCACAAATGATAGTTAGCCAAAAAAGATTGTTACTCTTAAGACTGGGGCTTAATAAACTGTAAAGACTGTGCTAAATGTGATGTATTAGAATGGTTTTCAAGGTTAGTATTGTATTCTGAATTATAAGGCAAAGAAATACTTTAGATCACAATTGTTTAGAAATAATCACAATGAGATAATAATGAGTAAATTATAAGATTTTTGCAACAGATGACTGAGTTTGAATTTATATCCTGAAAAAAAGAAAATGCTTCATGTGATTTTGATGGTGCTCTAATAAAAATAGCATTTCTTACACCAGGTACACTGTGCTAGTCAAGGGAAAAAAATGCATTCAGGAAATAAAGTCGTTCATTATTGTCATTTAACTTCTCTAAGTTCAACATGATACCACACAGGATACCATAAAAGTGCGTTGATGAAGCCGTGGTAGGAGTTTAAAAAAAGGAATTGTCAATAGCATGTCTGCAGCTTTCTAACAGGAGCATGAGTGAACTTCAAACCGTGCAAGGCTGAGCAAACAGTCTGCATAGAAATCTAAACAACTCTTTGAATGGCTGATCCGGGTTTTTTTTAAGAGCTGTAAATTCCAGTGCCTGATTCTAGAATTCTTCTTCCCCTGAATTCAGCAACCCACAAAGGCTGAGGGCTATATAAGAAAGAACCGTTATACAGTTTCTTTATTAGCGGCCTCCCAATGTCGTAAGTGACATTTTATAATTTAGAAAGAATTCAATGTGTAACTTTACAGACTGGCTCAAATTAGGTATGGATACTATTGACACTTGGAGATAAGGTGGTGCAGCAAGAAAACTAAGCTTTTTATATTATGTTAATTGTCTTCAACTCAAAAAATGGCAAGGTTACTGGAATGTTCTTATGGAGAGCCATCCATTCATTCCTCCTTACAGCCATATTTCTAAGGATTCTGTTTTCTTTTTACTCTGCCCAGAAGTATTACTTCTTATTACTTACTCAGTTTCAAATTAAATATTTTTTCTATTTCGCACCCGTTTTTTTATTTTCAATTATCCATATTAGAGGATGATTAGACAAAGGTTTTCCTCATCTATGCACTTTTTAAGTAGCATTTTTAAAGTTGGGAGAGAAAATTTTAATATGAAAATGAAAATTATGAGAATAGAGAACTTATGTGAAGTCTTGAAGTGCTGAAGAATAAATGCTTGGGGGAATGGTGTTGGGTGTGTGTGTGTGTGTGTGTTTTTTGTTTGTGTTTTTTTTTTTTTTTTAAAAGGGTGGGAAAAAAAAAAGGTGAAAGGTATAAAATTCTTGTACACCACAACATGGTACTGTGAAGCTGACCCATGTTTAGGGCCAGACACTGTCACCTCTGAGGTTAAGAGTATTTCCTCCAGGAGACAGGATCCAAATACTAATAGGTTAG
This sequence comes from Dromas ardeola, assembly GCA_013398915.1. Classification (NCBI taxonomy): domain Eukaryota; kingdom Metazoa; phylum Chordata; class Aves; order Charadriiformes; family Dromadidae; genus Dromas; species Dromas ardeola. Next base: position 1,583,398 of record VYZM01009863.1, read on the forward strand.
AATTTTACATCCATAATAGAAATAATAGTAGCACTGAACTGGAAGGAACAGCTGTCTGTAATCATGGGTAACGATCATAAATGTCAACTTAGGATAGCTCAGGTGAGCTTCTTTCCTTACTCACTCTTTCTGCTTGTTTACCTTTGGTCTCACATGCTATAAGACCTGTTTTAAGGATTAAAAATAATGAGTGAAAATAGAGATACTGTATACAGATAGAATGCTAAGCTGTCCTTGGTTGAACTGAATGTATCAGCTTAAAACTGTTGTATTATTTATAAATAATAATAAACAACTGTAGTTAGGATTAGAGATTTAGTGTACTAGTTGTCTTGTGGAAATGAAGGCATTTTCTCTAAGAGTTTATAATCTTATCTGAAATAACCCACTGAGCAAAAGTAGGACAGAAATAGCAAGGCAAGAGGAAAATGTGCAGGCAGTCTAGTTAAGAGGTACAACTTAATGGGGGCAGTTTGTCTAATATTTGTTTACTTTTCTAAATAGATAGTATTGACTAAATAAGAATGCTGCTTACTTTATTAGCAGTAAGGAGCTCAGTATCTCTTAGATATCAGGAAAATGTAGGGGCTGAGGAGACAGCTACCATCTGCAGTTCCATTCATGTGTACTGAAGAAGCTGAGAGGTTCATGAGAGAGGAAGCTGCATGAGGTTACTAAGTGGCCTCATTTAAAGTGCTCCAGTCGTTCTGTTTAGCTGCCTCAGAAAAAAATGGAAATACATAAATTTCAAAGTCTTAAAGAGACAGAAAAGTTGTTTTGCCCCCTACTTTACATTAAAATATGCTCTCTCTGAAGTGATAGGAGAAAATTTGCCCCGCTTTCTTCTGGTAGAGTGTAAACTGGCACAGGATTCTCTTTTGTGTTGTCACCAAGAGAGTATGAAAGGTCCTAAGCAACAGGTATTTTACATTCACTGAGTGCTGTAAATGGAAAAGTAAAGGTTGTTGGTGCAGAGAATATATTACATTTCAATTATAGGGTTCCTGTCTGTTCCCCCCACCAATATTGGTGTGTGCATACTTCATCATGAAGTGTTAGGCAGCAGCCCCGACTGTGTGTGTTGCCTCCATGGACCTCAGTCCCAGAACCCCCAGCTGCCCGCAGGGCAGTGTGTGCAGGCTGATGGAGAAGGCCACACGTGGAGGATTGCATCCTAAACAGCCAAGAACCCAGAAAAGCCTAATGCTATCAGTCAGTGTAATTAGCATGGTACCCATTCCGTCTTACTTCATACATTTAACAAGTTATGTCTGCCCACTCGATGAGTTCTTGCAGGGGAAAAGCATCTGTCTGCTAAGCACAGGGAAATATAAAATTATAACAGCTAAAGTGAGCAGTAAGAAGAATCTGTGCCTTATAGATATCTCTGGTCAGTGTCCACAGGTGACACCTCCCCTGGAAATCTTGCTTTGCAGGTGCCCCAAAATCAGTCAAAACAGGGAAGAGTCTGCACAAGTGACCTCTACTGAAGAAATCTTCTGAGCAGCTGTTTCTTCACCCATAGACGGTGCTGGGTGAAGCTGCAGAATACCAGTTGTAATCTGGCACTGAGACACCAGAGAGGAAGGTTGTGCCGTAGTCAGTTATATTGCAAAATATTTGAGATCCAGACTTGTCAGACCACTATTTCTTTTGTAGCCATACAAAAACCGAACTGGTCTATATTGAGACATTTCAGGAAAGATTTAATTTTTGAAAGATGCAGATTGGGACACATTCAAGTAAAACAAACAAAAAAAAAATTCTCCAGAAATTATCAGCAAAATTGTCAAATTCCAAGGCTGCTAATTTTATAAATTCAAACTGTCTCCTGATTTGGTAAGAGCCTTCCCACAGGGCAAACCCCAGCTAAAATTTCTGCCAGACAAATCTTATCTTGACCACATCTGCCTGCCTCTTCACTCATTAGGCGGTTCTGGTATGCACTGGGAAAACAAACCAAAGAGAGTGGTTATGGGGGAGGATTGTCCAACTACAGCTGCTCTTTTATATTGGTTTGGTTATACACAGGGGAAAAACAAAGGAGGACAGATGAACTTTTGACAACTACAGCCAGAAGGTGATCCTAACCTGTCCAACAACAGCTAATTGGCTTCAAACATGGGACACTGCCATGGGGTGATATGACCAACAAGACCGTTGGCAACTCATGCCAACCATCTAAGTTGGAAACAATAAGAAATGAAAATGACAGCTCTGGGTGGGCCAAGATGCATCTGAAGGTGTTGCCCAAATCCGCGGTGCTGGACATCATGGAGTGGAGGCCTTGACTGGTGTGAGCGTGTTTCTGTACGGATCGTATGTGTGTGCCTGTGATTAATTAGAAGCCGCCCTTCAGCCATACCATCCTACTTGGAAAGGACTTCTCAGTGAGTGGTGTGGTTCTGTTCTTGTTGCTATCTGACCCCTGAATTCCTATCTGAGCAGCCCAAAGTGTTACAGACTTAGAAAATGAGATGACAATATGAGAAGACACAGTTATTCTAACATACTGGTAAGAGTACAAAAAAATTTAATATTACTGGAATAAAAAAGGTTTTGGCATTCTGCATTCTGATCTTGGAATAAAGTAAATTGCTATCACTTTTTGTTTAAAGATTAATAAAAAGCGCTGGAAAAAATTCTGTATTTATTGTGGTAAAGATGTAACTAGAGGCTTTAAGTGAAAATAAAGGCAATTAGCTCATACTTCAATTAAGTTACAGTAACTGTCATTAGTTTTAGCTTGGCTGAAAACATCTCTGTGAGAATTAGTGCTATTTTTCCTGCTTTTAAAATTACCATTAAGCCAGAGAAAAAAAGCATTTACCTTTTACTGGTTTATACATACAACTTCCATAATATTGTGCAGAGCATGACAAATTGGATTTCTCTTAAATGCAAAGAAACGCATAAGTATCAATAATTTGACATAGTATATAACTGTGAAGTACAAACTGTGCTGCAGAGTTTATGACAACATTAGTAATTGTGATTAGTATAAACAATATAGAAAGTCTGACGTGACTCCTAAATGTAGCATGGAATAGGCTGCATGAGAAAAAGATTTCAGTACATACAAAAGGCGCTAAATATCAAGGAAAAAATAGACTTTCCATAATTGGTTCTGATAATAATGTGGACAGAAAAAGCATCATGTTTTCAATAGCCATGTGCACTTCTGCCAAAGCAGACCCTGACCGTAAATATCAATCAGCACAGAGTCTGTCACAACACAATGATGAGATGATAAGGTTTTTTTTTTCTTTTCCTAGAACTAAGGAAGAAAGGCAAATACTGAGCTTTAAACACTGCAACATTAAGGTCTAGAACTCTCGTTTTCCTACCCTTTGTGCTTGAAACATGTTCAGGCCCTCTGTTGCTTTAAGAGTTTTGCTTTTGTTTTTAAGGTACTGCTTGCAACGGAAGTTAGGCATTAATACAGTTTTGAGGATCTAGGCAAAGGTACCAAAATATCTTTCATATTCTGGTCAATTCCCTACTTTTTAGTTTCACTGTGTAGCTTCTGGCAGTGAACTCCTCCATTTCTCCAGCTGATGTGGTCTTAACGAAATAATATCGTGTGAGTATGCACAGGTGGGTGATACAGTAAGAATGTTTTTTTCATTGTCTTTCGACAAATTTTCTGGTTTTGGGTAAAACCTCTACTTTTCTGTCCATTTTCTTTTGAGGTAGGTTTGTAAAACTGCCGCTGTTACATATGACCCACAACTTCGGCACTAAGCTGAACAGTTACTGTGAAAAGATCCCTGGAGAGAAAATAACTTTTCACTTGTCAAAAATGAGTCAAAATGCCAACTGCTCAACTTCTTTCTAAGATCCAGAAAATGCAGACATCTTAATGAACTTCCCTCCTATGTTCCTAAATTATCTGAGTACGAAAGAGAACCGAAAAATCAAAAGGAATTCAGTGAAAATATGCCTCTGGTAGCAAACCGATGTTATTGTTTCAGTAAAATTGTAATATAAAAATGCAAAAATGCAGAGACTGTAATATGTTCTCTATAAGCACTGAATAATTCAGCAAACAGGATTATGGTAATCTATTTTTTAAAAAGAGATATAACTTATTTTATGCAAGGTTTTGTACCCTCTGAATATAATGATACAATTATAAAAATTATAAACATTTAGAAATAATTTGAATGTATTTTCACTGAATATTTATGTAGATAAATAAAGATGACTAATAGGAAAAAAACTATTATGATGACGCCAAAAGAATTATGAAAAATTGTCATTTCTCCTCTGTACATGGCACAAGAGGAAGTGGAATAACAGAAGTGAGTGAGTTGCTGAGGCAAAAAAAAATAAAGTCTGTGGAAAAATATAGGCACTAAGTATTGTTATTATATGCACACATTAAAAATACAGAGATATCTGAATGTCTTTGGTTTACCTAGTATCAAGGTATTGAGAACCCTGTGGAATCCTAATGCACATACCTATTAAACTGACAGTAATGTTATCAAATATGAATGTTCTTGTGGCCCAAATGAATATTTTTTGTTTTTCAATGTGTTTGCTTGCTGAAAATAAGTGAAAATAAAACAAGACAAATAATCAAGCTCAGTCCCAAGTTGCTCTGGAATAAGAAAGTTCAGATATAATGTAGGCACCCGTTTGGCCACTTCAGCATTGACTGACAGGGTGTGTGGTGAAAAAGAGCCTGGATGAAGAGCATGGATTACTGCTTCTCTTCTAATACTGTTCTGCCGGAAACATGCAGGAAAGCCATCATGGGCTACCTGCTGCTATGCAATTTTGTTTTATTTTGGCACCTAGAAGTGAGAAGATTTCCATGGGACAAAAAGAGAGCTGGTAGCTGACTGTGACTGACAGCACAAAACATTGAGACAATAATCCACCGAGATCATTTATGTAAAAAAAGGAACCCAGAGATATTCAGCCCCTGAGGCGTCTCTTGTAAGAGGCTATTATTATTTGTATTGATTTTGGTATGCAAGTTCTCTCTTTCCTTCTCTCTCCTGGCCCACAGTGCAAACTATAAATAATAAACTAAAGAAGTCTTGCCCTGAAACCATCACTACCTTTGCAGCACATTAATTTGTGCACCTCCAGTTATAAAACCAGAAAAATCATGAGGAAAGTGGACAGACTGAAAGAAGTCCTACATCCAAAACTAAAGAAAATACTTTCCAGCATTCTCAGCTGCCATCAAGACCTCCTTATACACTACTTACACAGTACTACTTAAATACAACATGAAAATGTCCTTTTTTGACGTTAGTTCTGCTTTGGCTACTGATACTTTGATCAGATACTTTTCTGCGTCCTGTCATACATCAGGCAATATCGCATTACTAACTCCCAACATTGCCAAGGCTTACTATGCACCTTGGAAATTGAGACAATTACATGTTCTCACTCTTCCAGGACACAGGGATTAGTGTCAGTACACATAACATTTCCTCCCTATTTGTCTGCTTCTAATAATATTTGAATAGAATTACAGGAACGATGGGAAATTTTATAGCTGAAATACTGGCTTCATTCAACTCCGTTTGAATGTGGCCGTTAACTTTAAGGATGGTAGGATTTCACTTTGACTGTATTAGGTACCCAATCCATGTGTATTTCACCTTCCTGTATATTTCCTTGTCCTTTTAATTTCTGCTTTTAATGTGTAAAATGATATGTCTACTACATAACAGAATTTCAGAGTTTTGGGTAGGGTATAATGTAATCCAAGGGTAAGATCTTCCTAGTAAACACCTCTGCTGAAATACAGAATCATAGAATCATGGAACGGTTTGAGCTGGAAGGGACCTTAAAGATCATCTAGTTTCAACCCCCCTGCCATGGGCAGGGACACCTATGCAATATGGTGCAAAGATGAAGGCCTTTTGTGGTGGGTTTGACCCCAGTCAGCAGCTAAGAACTCATGACCTGCTCACTCACTCCCTCCATTTTATTGCTGGGTGGGACCTCATACAGTCTTCCCTGGAGATGTTCGAGACAGGCTGGACGGGGCTTTGAGCAACCTGGTCTAGTGGGAGGTGTCCCTGCCCAGGGCAGGCGAGTTGCAACAAGATGGTCTTTAAGGTCCCTTCCAACCCAAACCATTCTATGATGATTCTATGACTTTTTTGGCCAATTCAGCTCAGCTTTCCCAGCTGCGCCCCCACCCAACCTCTTCTCCACCGCCAGCCTACTCTCCATGGGGACAGAGCGAGAAACAGATGCTATGTGAGCACCGTTCAGCAATAGCAAAGACACTGGTGTATTATCAATACCGTTATAGTCACAAATTAAAATTAAAAATCACCGTATGGACTCTTATGAAGCAAATGAACTCCATTCCAGCCAGACCCACTCCACTTGGCATGTAACAAACTTTTAATTATAAAAAGCAAAGTTATAACAAATATGTTTATGTCACCCAAGCAAAGGCATTTTAACCAGCACAACATCTAGTTTCCATCAAAATAAGATTAAAGAACTTTGGGAACGAAAAGCCTGCACACAGTATATTCCAGTGATCCTACTGGGAAGATCTCAAAACTGGTGAAATAATGGTGGAAGACTGATAAAATGCAAATCAGTCTGGGAATGATGGAGGATTTATTATATTTCTGTTTTGAGCAGGATAGGTATTGTCCTGATACGTCTTTGAAGCTTGTCCTTCACTGACGCTTGCAAAATGGCAAGAAATGAGAGACAGTAGAGAGACTAAAATTTTCTAGCCCACATAAAAATTCAAGTATTGAATGTAAGAATTGTTTTTTGTCAGAAAACTTAACATTTCCCAGTGCTGAACTTTCTATCTTTGCTGGCCTCTGGGTACACTTGTGACCTGCTTTTTTATTTCAGTCAGGAACCTGTGATAAATAACATTCAGTGTGAGCATGTGATGAATCCTGGAGATACTGCTGAAACCATTCAGTAATTTCTCTGATACTAGTGCAGCATCAGTGCAGTCTAAGGAATGTCGAAATAAACTGAACAACTGAATAATCAGGAATGCTTTTGAAATGCGCTGGCTAGATGGATCTAGATGGATGTTACACTTGGGATCAAATTCATCCTTTTCAGTGTCTTCTTGGTGATACTATCATTTGGGTGAAATATTAAAGTTACAAGGAGATGTTGCCACAATAGGGACCTGACTGAAAATGAATGTAGCTTATTTCTTTCTGTGTTCCAGCTGGTTGGTTCGCATAGTCCTTCATTTCCTGCTGTAGTGCAGAAAAACACTCTGAAATGTACAATTAAGACTCATTCCACAGTTATTTTCTGTACAAAACCCACCTGATTGAAGGTATTTTAATCACTTTTATTTCCACAAAACTGTGTGAGGCGTAGCTATAGCACAATAAGTCATTTCACTTACAGGCCATCTCAGAAAATTTTTCACAACATCTTTACGACCATAGAAATGTAAAGATGTATTGAGCTACAAGGGGCCGACTTAATTGGTTGCAGTGCATTTGAAATGTGATGTAGGATGATTTAATCATCCTCTAACGCTAATGGAGTTGAGCACTCTGTCCACTAGAAAATGGTATAATCTTTCATTGAGTTCCTAAGTGCTTGTTTATGGTTCTTCTGAAGGTGCTGTATCGGTGATCATATATTGCCATCCATCGTAGAGACTACAGAAATGAAAACAGCTACTACAAAGCATGAGAGATGTGTCAGATGCCAGAATATAAATATAATTTCAGGGGTGATAGATATTAACTGTTTAAAAAAATCCATAATCTGTCAAGTGTCAAGTATTCATACGAAAATAATGAAAACAAAGATGCATATATTCTGTATTTTTCTTGTCAAAGCAGGAGTTACAATACATTTATTCTTTAAGTTTTAATACCAATTTTCAGAGCTTTCTCCTGAGGTTTTGTTAGAATGAGAGCTGCCTAGGTCAAACTGTTTGTGCTCGAAATTATGGAAGGGAACAAACATGTATGCAGTAAAATCTCTCTCTAATTTTCCAGATATGACAATCAGGTATCTGCATCTTTCTGGACTATAATGCCATTGTGAGGAACCAAACTCACTGAATCTCTGCTGTGTTTGGCTGTTGTTTCACTCTTTCACTGTGAGATCTGGAAAACTTTCTTTGCAACAGTCTGTCTTTAAAATATATAGCATCCAAATTGCAAGCAAATGTTCTTTCCTAAGGATTTTCTGGGAAATTTACAGTAACAGCTCTTAGGTGACTAGCTTACCTTTGCTGTGCCCTGGTATTATTTATTTTGCATTAGCAGCAGCAGTACCTTCAAGAAATAGTTGTTTCTGAAGCATGCGTGGCAAACTGATGCTCAAGAATGCAGGATTTGAGTGCTTATTTTCTGATAACCAGGAGATGAAAGAAAAGTGCCTAGAAAGACAGCTGGGTAGGGGTTGTGGACATGGGCAATGTGCAATTGCTAAAAGTTTGGAAATGATTTGGTAGAAACATTCCATGCCTAATGTCACAAGAATACACGTTAGTGATTCAGAAAAAAAACTGCAAACAAACACTTTCCCCCAAAAAATCCACACACCTCAACTAACCAACCAGATCAGAATGTAAAAGTGTAAATACCACCTACATAGCACTAACAATACACGAGTATTTTCTTGGAGATTGATCAAGGTGCAGGTTATCTCTCCTAAATCTTCTTTACTTTATTCAAACCCAGAACTGTTGCTTTGTTTTTGGTTTGTAGAATTCCCCGCTGAAGTCACTGTGCAACATCTGTACATTTGTCCAGAAGCCGAAAGTTTTATTTCTGGGCATACTGAGACATACCTCAGACTTGCTTGTGATGAGCAGGTCAGCACAGGTGTATCATGCCGAACTCTCATTCACATCTCTCCGTGCCTAAGTTAATATTAACTGAATAGCTTAATCAATCGAAAATTAATTGAATAACAGGAGAGCATTCATCTCAAACCTCTCTACTTCTGAATAATTTAGCCTGAAAGGTAGATTACTCTCCCATGAGGTGTGAAATATCTCACCAGACAAAGAAGCATCTCTAGCTTTTACCTTTGGTAATGACAAATATTGTCTGCACTATCCCCACAATCTTTTTCTGGTCATATTTTGGAAGAAATATCTCATCCTTCTTGCTTTTTTTATGAAAGAAAACACAAAGATTTCTACCACTAGGTGAAGTCACAGAATTCCCAGAGGAGAGTAGGATTTGACGTGAACTTAGAGTGCTTCCTGTTGGCTGCCTTGGGCTCATCATTTTGGCTTGATCCTTTTCTATTAATTAATTTTCTGATTTAGAGGCCAGGATATACTCCAACACCCTTAGGAATTTATTTCAGAGAGGTTAGAGCCCACTGTGTATAAAGCAGAGGCAAGCAAACAGACTTGTCTCATCTGGCCTGGTCAAGACCCAGCGTTTAACCAAAAGACTGTCTCAGAAAAATATCTGAGCCAAGTCACTTACCAAGTTTCTGAAATAATTCTCTTAACAAGTTATTAATTTGGATATTTTCTGTGAAATACAAGGATATTCTAACAGTCGTGTTCATGAAGAGAAGAGCTGTCAACTGAAAATACAATGCAGGCTTTTGATAACAAGTTCAGAATAGAAAATCAGAGGAGAGAAACGATTCACATTCTGTTTGGCACCTAATACCCATGGAAGGAACTTGGCCTTTTTATGGACATGCCACAGCTGGAAGGGGACAAGAGGCAAAATCCATTCTGTAACTTATTTGTCATACGTTGTCCATGCTGCTCTAGCTCAGGGCTGATGACAGGCAGAAGGAACATGAAATAACTTTTACATGCATACATTCTTTGTAGAGAGGTGTTTCCAGATATACGAGCCGTGCTGTGCTGCTGCTGTAATTTTGAAGTAGCGATATGCTAGCTCACTCCCTTGATTAGCTGGGTTCCTGTACCAGAGAGCGTGTGGCATATTATGTATCTCATTCTGTTATTTCAGATGACAAAGCCTAATTTAATTGTAAGTACCCCTGGGATTTATGGGGAAGTCGAAGCTCAATTTTTAAAAACTTTAATATGGTTGCTGTAAAACTTAATTGTACTGTCTGGCTCTTTTAGTGGTAAATTCTAATTAATCTAAAGTGTGGAAAGGAAATGGAAGACTAATTTTTAAAAAAATTGCTTCCTTTTGTTCCTGTCCACTTCTTAATCTGAATATAACCTAATGAGGCAATGTTAGTTCAAAGCTTAGCCTGACCATTCTTTGCAAGTGGTTAATGTAACAACTGATTTTATTCTTGTAACTATTTTATGCGCACTGTAACATGGATAAGACTATTGATTTAGTCAATAAACACTTATTCATGTCCAAACCAAGCCTAATTGGATGGACATAAAATAAAGCGTAATACAATAATTATTTGATTGCCTATAAGAAGAGCTAAACACGTGAACCGAAGTTGCTGTCTTCCTCTGGGAAAGTACTGTCTGCACAATTGTCTGTGTCTGAAGTGTCTGGCATTTGCTAAAACTGGGAAGGGATAAGGTATGGGAGGATAATTGGTCTGTTGTTGTAGTTCATTTGTGATCTTAGATACTCCTGCAAACAAGCAAAATTGCTTCCTATCTAATGATGATAATTTAACTACGCAATAGCTGCACAAAGTTCCTCATCCTCTGGACCACATTCTGACTCTGAAACTCAGACAGGCATGTGTATCTGGGACACAGCGTTCATTTTTCACCTGTATTGGCTACAATGAATCAGCATGAAAATTACCTGATGGAATTAACGTGATTGTTTTAAACTCTGTATTTTGGGGAATGTGATCCACTTACTCTGCTAAACTCCTTGTGGTCAAGCCTTCATAAGTTTTCAAGGGTGGGCACTGTAGAACTAACTAGGAGATAATAAACTGCCGGACCTTCACGAGCTAGAAGATTTTTAATCAGAAATACAAAGAAGTGTTTATGCTTCTTCAGAGATGACTGACATCTCTGCCAAGAGAAAAAGAATTTCCATTTGTTGCTATCCCTGCCTCCTATTAGAGGTGAAAGAGGTGAAAGGATGAAAGATGTCGTTACTTCCAAACTGTCTTTCTTTGCCATATGGAGGGTAAAGAACAAAAATATTTTCTCCTTCTCTTCTCCGAAGGGAAAAGGAGTGAAACCATGTTTTCCCGTACAGGCTTTAATCTCCAGTACTGTAGTGCACATGGCAGTATTTGAAACAGAAATAACAGAATCCAATAAGAGATCAGCTATGCCAAAACCTGGGGTTTGGGGCTGTGGGCGAGGTGTTTCCTCGTGCTTGAAAGAGATGCAGTGCGTGTGCAGGGGCAGGTGACACCGAGGCGGGGAGTGCTGTTAGCGTTGGTTGTTTTGAGGATTTGGAGGGTATAAAAGCGGAGTCAGCGGGCTTTGGAAAGCCATGCAGTTTTAACAGTTTTTTGAGGTCAGGCCTGCTTTTGCTGCTATCTTTGGTCATGAACTGAATTGCACCTGTACCCATCTCTCTCTATGATCCCTTCTGTAACCGCCTCCTCACTCTCCACAGGGTGCAGCTGCCTGTGAAGACCTAGATTGGTTGTGGCTCAGCTTCATAACCTTGGCTCAGACCTCCGAGGAAAGTGCTAAGTTGAGAGGAAGTCTGCGGAGTCGAGGTATGCAAGATAAGAAAGGTAAAACTGCAGACAGACTAGGATTGTCGGGACTGGATCATTAGTAGCTCGAGGTTTCAAGAGGAGGAACATCAGCATGAAATGGTATAAAATCCCGAAGGAAGAAAACGGAGTCAGTGAAAAAGGGTCTGTGCCAGGGGCAGTGGAATCTGGCCCTTCCCCTCCAGGCTGGTGCCTGCCCGGCCAGCGGAGACTCCGGGTGCCTTATCATGCCAGCGTGCATATGACTACTTAGTCTAGCAGCTTGTTAAATCCTAGATATCTCTGTGTGCATCAGCCAATAAATAACTGCATTATACTTTTAAGTTATATATATCTTGCTGGCAGACGCTCTTTGTGCAGGGCTCGAAATGCCTGAAAAATGACCCTAGGAGGAAGGGTAACACACCTAGGCAAAATATTCCTCCTCCTATGAAAGAAGAGGTTAGTGCACATGGCAAGAAACTTCTGTATTTAGAGCAACACATTTGCTGTGGCCACAGATTATTGCTTTTCCCTGCGATGATTTCATTTCCCTACTGATGTTGAAAATGAAGCTATTGGAGTGACTGATGTGTGTAATTTGTGACTGGATAGTCCTGCTGTATATACATGCACTTACGTATGGTCACTTAACAACTGAAGCATCAAAAATACCTACAATACATCAAAGTAATACTGAACGCTGGCTAATATAAACCTATAACAGGAAGGAAGTTCAGAGCTGAAATCAAAATTTCAGTTTTTAGTGATCTTGCTGTGTCTAGATATTGCAATACTTTACCTGAGGTAAGTATCACTCTAGAAGAGTTTATGATGTAGTGGTAGATAAGAATGGCTTTTCCATTTCAGCCCTGAATTTCTAAGTTCTCCAGAAATGCATTCAAATGCTTTTTTTTCTGCCTAATTAAGACATATACAAAACAAGTATGAAGAAAAACTGAAGGAATATTAAGAAGTGCAAAACAAATTTCCTTAAATAAACTCACAGATAACTTCTGATACCAATCATTACTCCATTATCAGTCACGTTGTACAGGTATAACCCTCCTGAAATATATGTCATGGTATACAAAGCATATTTTTACCATCTACAGGAACACATTATCTTGTGATATATTTTACGACCCCATAGAAAAGCATTGCTCCAAAGTCACACACAATCTCATTTCAAAAGCAACTTTGATGTTTTTAACCCAAATTAAAATACTCTAAAGGGGGAAATTGTTCAGAATGTTCTTAGCTTATTAAATTGGGCCATATTTAGTTATTTCAAGACAGGCAGCTGGAAATACACAAACTTACTATTATGGCGATAAACTTAGATTATACATTTTAGGAGAACTATTCTAATTTTAGCAGTTCTACACAGGCAGGTACCCCAGTGCCCTAGGGCTAGAATTTTATCTTAAATTCTAGAAGGCAAGGTAGATAAAATGTCTTGCAGAAATGCGGACTGAAGTCTTTCTGCTCTATGAGCTAAGTCAGTTTAAAATTAATTAAATTTTCCATTAAAAATGCTTTCTTTTGAATTTGGACCTGTAGCAGAACTTTGCCCGTTGTTCATTCCAGTTACAGGTGAACCAGCACCTTCTCAGATTAATGCAAATATTCCAACAGCTCAAGGCCTTAAAAATGACTTTATTTCTTAGTCTATGCCTGGAAATTAAATGTAATTTGTGGGTGTGTACTCTAAAAATGCTGGACAGAAAATATTGGATTTATTCACAGGTTTCTTATCTTTAGACCATTTGCATAAGCCATACGTTACCTGATTGCACGTGAATTGAGCAAATATTTGTGGGATGTTTGAGTTATTTTTGTGAACTGAATTATCAAATGAATCTAAAGCTTAAAACAAAACACAATTCTTATAAGGTCCACCTTAATACCTGCCATGAATGCAGCTGCTCTCTTAATGAAAATAGACTGTGATTTAAAGCTGCTGTGTTTTCACAGTACTGTTTTTTTTCAGTAGCCATGGATTGGTATGGGATGTTTAAATAACGATTATTGAGATCTTCATTACTGTTACTATCATGCTTTCCCTCCTGCTTTTAAGCAGCACTGTTTTAACAACTGCATAAGTCTCATAGACACCCCAGCATTAGCCAAGCATTCTGTTGCCAAGCAACATTTAGTCCACATTTTGAAGTATTTGTTTCATTTGACATACATCACTCATTTATTTTCATACACAGGCTGACGTGACCTTCATTTTCATATTTTTAATACAACTGATTATCAATGGCATTGATTGGCACAGATTGCATTGAAGATGCTGGAAACCGCAATAAATTTGGTGAAAGCAGAAACATCGTTAGCAAAGTCGCACTTTGTGTCATACCGAAGCTCCTTGTCAGCTTTTCCATTTTTACGAATCTTACGTTACAGATATTTCAGCTGGTTAGATTTCCTAAAAATACTTTAACATTTGAGACCTGACAAGAATTTAGGCACCATGCATACTGGGTTCAAATATGCTTTCAAAAGAATGCTTGCACTAATAGTCAGTTTCATTGAACAAAACTAGTAGCAAATATATGCTTTACACTATAGAATGCATAATGAAATTTTAAAAAAAGGAAGACAAAAAAACTCATATCAAAATGGAAATGTGAAAATCGTGGCATGAAATTCTACACGTCCTATGTAAGATTTGGAAAAGTTTCAGCGTACCTGCTTTAAATCTACAATGTCGTGTCAGAGCCTTTTGACAACAGAAGGTACACACTAGTTTTGAATAACACAACATTGTTTGACAAAAGAAACACACTCCTGGAATCCCGAGAGGAGCAACAGAATGGTGAATCCTGCCTTGAATATCTAGCGGGCATGAGAAATGATTAGATGATCTGGGTAGTGACTGGGTGACCGATCTCGTAGCTGACCTCTGATCTCACAGCAGACCTTGCTCTGAGCAGGAGGTTGAACTACATCCCTCCCGCGGTCCTTTCCGACCTGAACAATTCCATCATTCTGCACATATAGAACTGGGGGCTCAGCTTCTTCCGCATGCCCATCACTTAGCAACTTTGGATTTCCTGCTTGGTCACTCAATAGCATGAGATGCTCTGCAGGATTTTGGTCAGGTTTCATTTTCAATACCCACAGTAACTCACTAGCATCAACAAACTTACTTCGCAATTCATCGCCTTCCCTAGATAATATATGAATATGCTGAACAGCATACGTCCCTGCACAAGTCTAGTGGGAGTCTACTGATGATCTCTCTACCAAAAACCCTGATTATTTGGTATAGTCTATTGTAACTGAAAATAAGCCAAGAAACTACACCGAAAACCTGTCAAAAGAAAGTGATCTGAGAAAAGGCAGCAAATACATCTTCCTCTGAAATGTCATCCATTCTCAGTTTCAGTACTGTTAGAAAGTGAATTTTATTTTAAGGAGAGGGACTTTTTTCAGAGTTGACGTATTGCACTTAAAATCAGAAATTTGTATCAAACAAAGAAATAATTTTAAAAACAATTGTTGTTTGCTTGTTTGCCTTCAAGTCAAGGGATTTTGTACTCTTGTAGCCTAATTTAACAACAGTGTAAAGCTTGAGGTAAAGGAGTATTCAAATCCATGAAACTCTTTCAAATTTAAGAGCATAGTTAATGGTTTCATCGAACTGAAGTGGTTATTATTCATAAGGTCTGAGTCATTGATGATTACTAAATACAATTTTACAAACAGAAAAGCCTGGGCTTTTAAAGAATTCTAAATCCTTCTACTCATGTATGCAAGTAAAACCAGGTTCTTATGCACTCAGGCAAGTAATTCCACTTAAATGTGAATGCTAGATATGCTAGCTGCTAGGGATGTTTTGACAAACAGGACCCATCAAACTGATGGCAAGTCATACAGGGTCTTCTCTAACATATGCCAGACTCCTGTCCGTTTCCCAACCTGTCTTTTCCACTCTAGGCATTCCTCTGCCAATCCATGAAAAGTCTTTCTATACTTCCTTCTTGTGCCCATCATTCCCTTCTCCCTTTATTTTTATTTTAACATGAGCTTTGGTGATTTTAAGCCTGTAGACCAAATATTCTTACTGCGTTCTTGAAAATGTCTGCAGAAGTATGTATAAATTCTGTCAGAGAAGACAAGGAGAAACAGAATAAGATGACTTTTTCTCCTTCCTAGTGCAGCATTAGCCCTTCCAAGTTGTCCGTGGTTGCAGCAGGCAGTGAGAAGGCTGAGTGGTAGGTGGCGCGGAGGCATTGCATTCATCTAACCATTTCCCCTGCAAGTGAAAGGAGCATGTTTTCCACCTGATCAGTAACTGTAACCTCATGACCATTCCTTAATTATAAAAGTACATTTATAATTTAAATAACAGCTGCCTACAGACTTGTTGGTGTTCCTTTGTTTCCAATCATAATTGGTATGCTATTCTTTTTTTTTCTTTCCTTTTCCTTTTCCTTTTCCTTTTCCTTTTCCTTTTCCTTTTCCTTTTCCTTTTCCTTTTCCTTTTCCTTTTCCTTTTCCTTCTCCTTCTCCTTCTCCTTCTCCTTCTCCTTCTCCTTTTCCTTTTCCTTTTCCTTTTCCTTTTCCTTTCTCTTTTTTTTTTTTTAAATTATTCTATTCTTTTTTTGGGACAAGATAATTAAATTCATCAACATCAGTAAAGATTTCCAAGTATGATTCAAATAAAAATTTGTTCCACTTTGTTTTTATTTGTTTTCAGAACCTGGCAGTAGATTACATGACATCTGACTCATGATTAGAAAAGCCAGTGGGAAGGTGGTTGAAAGGAAAAAGCCTCATATTTAGAGAAAGGTGTAATCTGTATCATTCTTCTATAAAGAGGATTAGTAGAATACTTATATAAGTGTTAAATGAGAATACTGATTTTTTTAGCAGTCCTACAGTAGCTGTTAGTGTTGCTGGATATCCACACAATTAAAACTAAACAAAACCTTCCTGTTGAAAACTATTGTGTCCAGTCAGAAACATATTCAAATAATATTTAATGTTCAGATAGATTTTTTTTTCCTCCTTTCTGCGCAGAGGGTTAATTGGGTTCATGACATTATCTGAAGGATGGAGACAACTTTGTTCAATTTATGTTTTGTAACCACAGGAAATCTTTCTGAACATATTCATGGGGATAAGTAGGTTATATACAAAGAAAAGACTAGTAAGATGAACAATGGCCTAAAATCAGGATATGTGTAATGAAGAGGGGGAGGTAAAATATTCTGCTGTTACAGTTGGATTAGAGCAGGTAGAGGTTGAGGAAACTGGCTTACCTGCCTAGCAACAGAGACTAAAAATTGAATTACATGAAAGGTACTGTAAAAGAAGCTTGGCTTACATATACAGAAATATGCTATGTTTTGGAGAAGGGCATGAGATTACCTAAAAAACAAGATGGAAGAGCTATTTTTCCACCTCCCTAATCTCAGCGTGTCTAGCTGTGTAAAGGTCTAACTGTGTACATTCAGCTTTAGCTCAATTATCTGTGTAAAATAAATTTTATATTGCTTTCTGTAAGGTGTAGAATTATAAGGGTAAGTATTAACTGCTTATGAAGTGAGCTGATGAAATTGTAGAGCTTGGTAAAAAAAAAGCAGACTTAAAATGATCTTGGGAGAAATTCCTTCAGGACAGAATAAAAATTGCAATAGGATTTTAAAAGGAATTTTCTAGGCAAAAAGAGAAAATGTTGACATTAGGACTTTGGAGAATATGGGCACACTAATATAATTTTCTAGGTGTATCATGGTCCACAAAGAAACACTCTAAATGCTCATTTACATGCTTAAGATTTTCCTCAAGAAATTCAGATAGTTTAATATTTACATTTTTGCATATTTCCAGTGCAACTGTATTGTGCGCTATTAAGTATATATGATTAGTGCGTACATTCAGGCTGACATAGTGACTTCTGGAGTATCTGTACTGAAAATAAACAAATACAGGTGAACAAAATCTGCTGCTAATTCAGTGGCCCTTTATTTTATAGTGGTTTATTTTTTCAAATTAAGATCAAGAAAGAAACTGAATAAATCCAAGATCAGTTTTATAAGCTGAACTAGAACGCAACTGAAAATACAAATACAAATACTTCTTAGAATCAGAGAATCAGAGAATCGCCTAGGTTGGAAGGGACCTTTCAGATCATCAAGTCCAACCATCAACCCAACTCTGACAAAAACCATCACTAAACCATATCTCTAAGCACTATGTCTACCCGTCTTTTAAATACTTCCAGGGATTCTTAGACTGGATTAATTCCTTTTTCAATACCTGGGGTCTACACCAAGAAAAAGAGCTGTACGCGTTCAGGCTCTTTGATGGTCTGCTGACACTGATGGGGAGAAGTGAGGGCTGGCTGCTCTCCAAGGAAGGGGAGCTGGGAGCCAAGCTTGACCCAGACCCCAATAAGGCAAGTAGTGGACCAAGTCCAGGGGACATCCAGGGAGCCCAGCCAGAAGCAAAAGGGGACAGAGTCAAGGATAGGGCTGGAGACAAGGCTACCATGTAGTTCTGACAGGAACATCCAAGAGACAAGTACCCACCATGTAGGGCTGAGGTCCACTGAGGAGGCGGGACCGGAGACAGCCCTCCCCTGTCAATGGGGTACTGGGCACATGGGCAGGGGGCAGAGGGGGAGAGGGAGGCTCCAGGTGAGGCTGGCCAGGGCCACTAAGGCATATCCCTGCACACAGGACCATGACAAAAGGTGACATGAATTTTAAACAAAGCAAAACAAAACTAAATCGTATGTCAGCTATTAAGACAGACTATTGCTACAGAAGAAATTCTGGTTCATTCATACATGTCTGAGGCAGGACAAACCTTACTGAGTGACAGAAATTACACAAACTGAAAATCACCATGCTCAAATTGCAAAACAATGTCCCTAAATGCTTTGTAAAATATTCACGGTAAGTTCCTATCAAAGAATATCTAACAAACCAGCTAAGCAAAACTACACAGCTTTCAGCTGTGGATTTGTTGTTGTTGCTGTTGGGGTATTATGCTGGCAACTGTGAACAATCTATCTCGGTGGGCTCAATCGTGGAAGTTGTAGCTTAGTAAATGATTGTTGTACTATTCTGCCCTAACTACTGTATACGTTCAGAAACTAAAACATCAGAAAAAATGAGTACATTTTAATAATCTTTATAGTTATACAAGAAATTCTTAGTTATAAAAATACTAATGAACTTATTTCTTGGAGATCACGGTATAAAAACAGAATTTTCACAAGAAATGAGTTACCGGTCACATGTTTTAGTAACCTTCCTTTGTTCTTTTGAAAAAGGTTTGAGGGTTTGTGAGAATAGACCGTAAGATTCTGCAATGAAAAGCTGGCCCTATATATTTGATGAAACTTCCCAAACTCTCCTTTTTAACTATTTGTAAAGGGCAGAATTTCAAGATCTCACGTCATGAGAATTTTTTAGTCTTACCTGCTATATGAACAAACAACAGTCATTTTGTCATCGCTTTGAATTGGGGTTTGCCCTCCAATTTGAAACGCTGATTAACAACGAAGAAAGCAAGGAAAATATGAGAAGAGAACAAAACTTCCTATGAACTGGTATCCCATCTCTGGCAGTGGCCAGCTGTGCCTGCCTATGGAAAACGCAGGTGAAGCACTAAGCTCAAAGTGATCCCACAAACTCCAAGCAGTCAGTGAGAGGGATGTGTGAGTTTATAGTTGAGTCAAAACTGTTTTTTAACAGATATTCTGATAATCTTTGTTGTGCTTGCCTAGACATTTTCAAATTCTAATCTACTGCTTTAAAGTAGGATTACCATAACCGCAGCTAGTGTTCAAAATATGGGTGTACCGTGGGTTTACCTTATAGCACAATAATATCTTCTGGCTTGTTCTGTATTAATTTACTAATAATCCCTAACATTCTATCTAAATTTCTTCCCTACTGCTAAATATTTAGGTGACATTTTCAAAGAATCGTCCATGGTGATTACAAAATATGTTTTCACAATCACAAAGGCTACTTTTAGAGTCAATCCTGCTGTATGTTTTCTGTGTGCAGTACTCTCTTTCCTGACATTGTTCATCTTGCATTTCATCTGCTGGTCTATGATTTTATAATTTTTCTATATATTTAAGTTTTTAGGTTCCCATTTCATATGGCTCAGGATGTTTTGAAAGGTGACATTATTTTAAGAGTCTTCCAGAGACAGTTCCACAAGGGAATCATAATTAGTGAATTTCTGCTGGATTGAGAAATTCCAAGTTTTGAGTTCAGATCATGAAGATGTTGTCTATGTGTCTTACATACAGAATAATTTTAGTACTCAAGTATATGGAATTATTCAGGGAACTCGTGAAGATATTGTGACACTATGAATCCATCTTCATGTTCACAGCTGTGGTTCTTTGTTTAGAGAAAATATTGCTTGCCGATGGCACATTTGTGAGTTAATTTTGGAGAAGGATTGGCTTGAATATGTTTGGATTGATAATCTGAAGGTTGATCTTTCTTTTGTAGATATTTCAGACAGGTAACGATACTACCATGATGTGGGATATTAATATGCAAATTATATAGTCCACACTGACAGAGGGTGTTGAGCGATGTTACAGAGTTTGTGGAGGACATCCACCATGTCCTGGAAAATCTCCCTCTTGTCAAGAGATACAAGTTATGATAGATATTCTGAAAAGTCCGTGGTTGAAAATGACAGGACTGCTATAGTTTCTTGCTTATGGATCAGTTTTGAACTGAGCAATCTAATTTCTCTGCATGACCGAGAAATGCTGTTAAGCTATATAGGAATAATTCAGACAATCTTTAATGGAGAGTGCTAGTCTAATGCTCCTGTGAAATGTTCTGTCATTCTTACTTAATTTGCTCCCTTGAATCACCTTATCTCACTCAGTATCTCTCCAACAAGTTTCCAAGTTGTCCACTACATAAAAGTCAACATGTAGATGCAGAGATTCTAATTAACCTATCTTAATTTCTATAGTCTATGCTTTAGTAATGGAATGTGGTCTTTGATTGCCTGGCCTATCTTGATTTCTGTGACACAGAATAGGCTGCTAGTTATCACTATGAAACTGAAAATATTTTTAAAGATGTAAAATGATACACACCTATGTCATATATACACATCACAGCCTTTTGGCTTTCATTTGTGTGTAACTTCTCAGTTTGAGGTTTTTTTCCCTCATGTTTTAAACACTTCATGTAAACCAGGAGGACTAATCATCCTACATATATTTTCTGGCTTTATATAGTGATTAAAAATTTGATTAAAACTGACCAGTATTACTGTGTTTGGTGCTTCTGAAATAGTACCTTCATGCCAGTATCTTGGCATACTATAAGAAGAGCTGCACAGAATGGCCTTTGTTGCATTCTGGTGCTAGAGAGCAGCTTAATTAAGTTTGCAGAGTGAGGAGCATCTGCTGTAGGTCATAGAAAGAGAGATGTAGCAATATTTTTATATTGATTACACGGAAGAGGATAAAGGCTATTTCTCTTAATGTCAACTGTAGGTGAAAATAAGAAATAATTGCATTGTCCACAAAAACCATGTTAAAACCACACTTAGTTTGTATGAAGTCTTACGTATCTCAGATTTCTTCCATAATGATAGTAGGTAGCCATTAAAAACATTTCCTGGCTATCTAGACACTGTGGGAGGTAACCTTATTTGTCTGCATACAGAGACTGTGGGAAAGGTAAAAGCTGGTAGACTGGGAGCAGATTTTGTCTTTATTTATCCACACCACTTAAGCAGAACCTCAAAGAATTTGAGTTTTTCTAGCAACACTGAAGAGCAACGGTAACACCAGTAGAAAAATTTACTGTGCACTAAAATACAGCTAGACTGAAATACAGCAACGGACCAGTTCTGGCTGCCAGACTTTGCACTTTCCTCCCTCTCTTCATAGTATCTGCTATTGCCATGCCCATCTGTTATTACCATTAACAGTTTCCCCCCGTCAATTTTGAGCAAGGATTAACAAAAGAAATGGATACATTATGCAAAGAAGGAAACAAATGCAATACAAAATTATTAATTACATCCCAATTGTATTCATTATATCCCACTGTTTTGCTTAACTAAACTGTCTGTTCTCCAGCCTCTGCCTGTTTCTAGACTTTTTCAGATTTTAAGTTACATGGGACTGGAGTTTGTCTTCCCTGTATATTTGTACAACATCCAAGACAGTGAGGTTGCTTATTTGATTGAATCATCTGTGCAT
This sequence comes from Dromas ardeola, assembly GCA_013398915.1. Classification (NCBI taxonomy): domain Eukaryota; kingdom Metazoa; phylum Chordata; class Aves; order Charadriiformes; family Dromadidae; genus Dromas; species Dromas ardeola. The sequence goes on from VYZM01009863.1 coordinate 1,605,203, forward strand.
AACTCCATGCTGAAAACATCGACGGTTAATGATAAATATTACCCTCCTTAGGGAAAATAAAATAGGCCTAAATAGAAAGCTTTTTTTTTTTTAAGGAAAAGCACTTAGAAATATATCAGCTTTTGGCAAATGTAGTTCAGGCTCTTAATACATCTGTAAGATTATCCTATGTTCTACCTTTTCCTTTTATGCTGGATGAAATAAATTACAGCGAAATCACAATAATATAGTTTATCAGCATATGCACATATATCCCATTCTAGCTGACGAGGTTACTCCTGTAACAGATAATGCTTAAACAGCATCAGTAGCATATGCAGCAGAGCTGTAACAAATGACAATAAATGTGCTACAGAAATGAAATGGATAGTTTTTTATCTAAAAGAAGACGAAAGCATAATATGAAATCCCACTTTGACAGTGGTTTGGCCTTTAGAAGAATATAAGAGTTATTGTTATTGATGCTGTTATATGTATTACCATTCCACACATTGATTTTTATTGCAGAACCTTTAACATAAACAAGAAAACCAAATATAAGTATATATGGCTAAAAGCTAAATCCTCATTTGAATTCTTGTCAGCATGGACAGTAAGAACATGGTTTAGGGACTTTTAAGGACACTTAAATATTTCAGTTTTAAAATTTCCCTTATGGTACCACTCACAGAGGTTAAAGTTATAGTGCTTAATCCTGTTGTCTGAAGTCATTATGCAGAATGCATCTCTGCATATCTTGGAAAGACCTTTTGTGCTTACATATGCATGCTTGTGAAGCAGGTGATCCTGCAAGTTGGGTAGCGATATTACAGTATTACAGGAAGGCCTGTTTGAGCAATATGCAGTGCAATTACAATAATTTGTAAAATGGAGGTATGATGATATTTTGCTATCATCAACACCCGCCCCAAACCCTAGAAGAAAACCATGCAATCCCTAAATAAAGTCTGTTTAAATATTGATTGAAAGAGTTGAACTCTGGTTTGTACTGTCATTATGTACAGCATATTTTTCCAAGTGAAATCAACTTAAAATATATATTTCAATATATTATAATTTTTATAATATAGAGACTATTTTTCTTACCACCAGGTGTTGCTGCTTTCATCTGGATTATATTGTCTTTAAATAATTTTAGTTTAAAAAGGAAAATGGCCCCAATGGATTACAAATTACCTCACTATTTTGCAAATGCAAGTCAAATTGGTTGTGGAGAGGCTGCACTGGAAAACCCTTTAGTGGAAGAGTTCTGTTGCGATAATGGCTGTGTATCAATTATTTAGGAAACAGAGAAAAATGAGGTTTCGTCCTGTACAGTACAGAGATGGAGTATACAGTTCATAAAGTAAAAAGTAATGTCTGGTTCAGACACTGAAAAAGAGACTGACCTTATATTTATGACAGTGCTAGGCCCAGGAGTAAATCAAAGAGCACAATCCTTTAGATATGTGCTTACTTACATGCTAAAGTTCATATTTGATCTATATGCTCATTGAAGCAATCATTCCTTATCCCTTTTTGGCCTTTCTCTCAAGTATAAAACAGAAGTATTACAATGAAAGGACAATTTATTTCTGCTATATGAAGACAATTATATTAGTGCTTAATTGTGCTTGAGCTTGTGCAGTTTCCATTCAAACTTTTGCTGGAGGTCAAAAATATTAAGCTATCTGCTCCTCATTTCACAGGAACTTACAATAGAAGGGCTGAAGGGAATACTGAAGCTAAAAGACATCACCATGCTGAGCACTTCTGCCAAAGGTGTTATACTGAATGTGCTGAATTTTGTGTTTTGTTTACACTGCAGAAGAGGAAAGCGAATTTAATTAGACAGAGAACATTTTGAAAAAAAAAAAAAAATCCATTAAGGATTCTTTAAACAAAGGTCTCATAAAGCATCTACAGCTTCATGAAGAACATTTTTTATTTAACTTCTCCTTTACTTATGGTTCCTGTGCTGTATGTGTCAAAAGTGTTAATTTTGTTGTAACAATAATTTCATCATTTCCTAGACTATGCAGTTAACATGGAAATATTTTATTATAATGAACCAACTGCTCTTAAACTTAAAATAGAACTCACAGCTTTTGGTGAATTATTGTGGAATTTAATTTGCCCTAATCTGCTTCAGTGACAAGTGCAATATAAATAAAAATGTGAAGAAGAAAAATGTGCCATTAAGCCAAGAGTAAAATTCGGGAGATACAGGTTCAGATTTCTCAAAACTGGAACCAAAAGTTCAGCCCAGAACCTTTTAATTACACACCTAAAAAATGTCCTGGGTGCTCAACGGTTCTGAGCCTTCATTAAATTTCAGTTTACTCAAGGAAAAGCACTGTGTGTATGATTAGCTTGCAAAAGTCAGGTTACTTCTGTAGGCACCTGAGTATGGATGTAAAAGCTCGCCTTTAGGACCTAACCAGGAAAAAAAAATTAAGAAATTTTTTGTTTTCAGTTCTTCTGCACTGGATTCTTGGGGCGGGTTTTTTGTTTGTTTGTTTGTTTGTTTTTGTTTCGATCTCAAATTATTTGTTGCTCTGCTTGAAGTCTAAGCCCCTGGAGATGAGTTTTTATGTGAGAATTTTATCTATCGCTTTCTATCTCTAGTTTAAGAAAAAAAAAAGTCTCTGGACTCCATGGTTGTAGAGAGGAACCTTTAAAAAGAACTATTAGAAAAAGAATTGAAAGCCAAAATCCAGAGGAGGAAAAGCAAATAAAAAATAGCATTAAGAAATATAACCCACATGATTTTAAACCCATCTCATAATTCTAGGGGTGGGAATTACTCCCAATTTCCTAATATTTATCCTTATTCATACTGTGCTAGGCAAGTTATTTAACCTTCCCATGCCTAACTTCTCTATGTTGTAGCTGAAATAATAGTATTTACTCATCTCTCAGGGTATTACGAGATTTAATTTAATAATGCCTAGGAAACACTTCATTAATCATAGAGGGAGAGTAATACGGAATCATGGATTATTATCATTATTAATTAATTAAAAGAATCTCCCAAGACAAGAAAGGAATGATTATGGTCAGGTGATTTATTTTTTAAGAGTATACGGTGCTGTGATTTCTAAAAGAATTTTTGGGCAGCCTTGGAAGATAGTACATTAAGTATATTGTTAGTGGATTTGGATTTATAACCTCATTGAAATTTTCAGGTTTTTAAAAGACTCATTATTTCTTCTCTTCTGTTGAATTGATGAGTAATTATTATGCAAATCTTCTTGTACTTCTTTATGGGTAACCTTTGGACTGGCATTTTAGCTAAATATTATGTAAGATTATTGATAAAACACAATTGAATAGTAACAGAAGCAATGACAGCAGTTATTGCATATGTAAAAAGCCCTCTGGAGTCTGAATGTTTTTAAATACGATGGGTTGAATAATTTGACAATAAAAATATTCAGTGATGCTTTCTCTTGTTCTCAAATACACCATTAGATTAGAAGTGCTTAGTTTCCAAGCTGACCACATTTTTTTCATTAAAGTGAACGTGCTGTTCTATGACAAATTGCAGTGCTATCTAAGTAATGTATTCCCTAACTAATACTAAACAAACCCTCTTTTTAAGCCCATTTTATCATCAACATTGTCATCACTATCCAGGAAAATATAACAATATGTAGAATGATCACAATATCTTTTAATCTGTGAAATATCCTTTTTCTCACTTTGCAATCACAAAGCAAGGAGAAATCACTTCTGACTCTGCTGCAGTAAATTATTGCTTTTTTGCTGCTAGCTTCAGTACAGTCAACTTTTACGTCTCTTCAGTATTCTAGAGCAGCTCACTAGATGCTGTTGCAGCTACGCAGAGCCTCTTCCTCTGAGTTTTGCCTGGATCTGTTGAATTTAACTCCTGAACAGAGGAAATGAGGGAAGCTAAATACTGCACCAGAAAGCTCTGGGATGAGGCAGGAGATGCTTTGAAGATCCATATATTTCAGACACCTCCTTTCCTAAAAGCTCAAGAGAACCTCAGACCTATCTGCTGGTAAGAGGTACTTAGCAAGAAGTTTACTACTATTCACATTATTGAGTTGGTGCTCAACGTAGTAATGCAAGTCCCTACATTCTCAAAAATATTTTACTTCTCATGGCACTGAAACCAATAGAAAAGTTTATATCTTTTTATTCACCCTCTGTTTTCAAAACAATTTGCTTTCAAGGTTGTTTTCATGATCATAAGAATTTCAGATCTTTATAAATAAAAAAGTTTCAAAACAGAGGCTCTTATGACAGTATGATTCCAGGACTTGAGCATTTATGAAACACGTCAAAGGCTGGAAAGTTTGAAACAAAATGCCCCAGACTGACAACGTTGCCCAGTTATTTTGGTTCTCAGCCTGCTTTTCCACCTTACAATAATTAATCAATTTTTATCATCACAATTGATGTGTTCAGTTGATGTGTTCACTTTGATTGTTTGTAAAGGAAGATAAAAATAATACATTTTACATCTTACTCCTTGTACTACAGATAAACAAAATGCTTTCTATTTTCTCTGAAACAGTTCATGGACAAATTTGAGCTGTTTTTTCTGAGTTTATGAAGTTTAAGAGCACTTAAAGCCTTGAAGGCATCATGTCATACTACTTGCATCAAGTGATCTAGGATGTGAGGTCTGTTCTTGCTGACACGTCGACAAGAACATTAAAGAATAGAGACAGTTAAAAAGTAGTATTAGAATAGTTACCTTTCTAAAACAAGGCCTTATTGATACTTTATGGGAAACTATTCAAGAACAACTTCTATACTAACCTTAGCTAGAGATATTTACAAGTCAGCCAGCCCATTGTCTTGGCTGTTTCATTCTTTGATTGTAAGGATATCATAATACGATTACATGACATTACATTTGGAATCCTTTTGAGGAAATGTTTCTAAATAACTGATATATGGCTAAATATGGTTAAATTGTAGAATGCAGTGCAATCAGTGCTTTCAAGAAAGACCATTCAAGCCTTTCAAGAAAGGCTTTTCAAGAGAGACATAATTCCTGAGAACAAACATACTTGGTCACATAAAAAACATGTATTGCCAGCTCTTACAGATGAACAGATAGGCTTCATGATTATTATTTCTTAAGTTTTCCCACTTTCCTGTCAAAATCTCTGAACCAGTAGACTCTGAAACATACTAGAGTCTGCCTTGGGATAAATTCCTTTAAGTGATACGGAAAGAGAAGTAAATAATTTAAGAATTTAAGACTTCCATGGCAAATACAGTATGTGAAATGGAACTGCAAAGTGATATTTTTATTTTTAACTGTGGTACTCCATTACCACAGTTTCATTACATCCCTAAACAACTAGATTCAAGAAGAGACAGAATGCTAGTATGTGGAGTAAACCCAACAGTTCCACATCTCTTGCTCATCATTGTACACATTATTTGGAAGGCAAAATCATAGAATCATAGAATCATAGGGTTGGAAGGCACCTCTGGAGATCATCTAGTCCAACCCCCCTGCCAGAGCAGGGTCACCCAGAGCAGGTTGCACAGGAACGCGTCCAGGCAGGTTTAGAATGTGTCCAGAGATGGAGACTCCACCACCTCTCTGGGCAGCTTGTTCCAGTGCTCTGCCACCCTCAAAGGAAAGAAGTTCCTCCTCATGTTGAGATGGAACTTCCTACACTCAAGTTTGTACCCATTACCTCTTGTCCTATTGCTGGGCACCACTGAAAAGAGCCTGGCCCCATCCTCCTGACACCCACCCTTTAAGTATTTGTACACATTAATTAGGTCACCCCTCAGCCGTCTCTTTTCCAGACTAAACAGACCCAATTCCCTCAGTCTTTCCTCATAAGAGAGGTGTTCCAGTCACCTCATCATCTTGGTAGCCCTATGCTGCACCCTCTCCAGCAGTTCCCTGTCCTTCTTGAGCTGGGGAGCCCAGAACTGGACACAGTACTCGAGGTGTGGCCTCACCAAGGCAGAGCAGAGGGGGAGGATGACCTGCCTCGACCTGCTGGCCACACTCTTCTTGATGCACCCCAGGATGCCATTGGCCTTCTTGGCCACAAGGGCACATTGCTGGCTCATGGTCATCCTGTTGTCCACCAGGACTCCCAGGTCTCTTTCCAAAATGAGTATGTTGGAAGGATGCTATCATTCTCAGAACACTTTATCACCTTTATCAAATTAAGAGTCTTTTTCTTTTCATTCTTATATACTCCTGCTCTTTCAAATTAGAAAATTTCTTTTTTCTTTCCTTTTTTTTCTTTTTTTTCTTTTTTTCTTCCATTTCTTAGTACTTGCTGGATCACGGAGAATAACCTGCACAAAACCCAACCTCTGTTGCTGATCCCTTATGTCATGTGTGCTGTCTATTAAAATTATCATTCCTCCTATGCTTAAAAGCAACACATCCATCACTATAATCTTGCACTGGGCATATTGTGATGAAAATGCCAGAATAAAGCCTCTTTGAAAAGAGAAAATGAACAGAAGGTGGTAAAAAAAAGTCGCAACAACTTTGTGGATAGTAGATAAATTCTTTTTCTGTTTCTGAAGATTTGGAAATGTTAAATTAAACTTACCAAACCACCTGTGCAGACGTACATCTGTCTGTCTCTGAAGAACTTTCAGTTTTCTTCTCGACTCTTGGTGTATATGTTTGTCTCTACCCTGCAAAGGCAGAGAGGTATCAGCATGCTGCTTAAGGAGGTTGCTCATGTTGGTTTTATTATTTTATTCCTTATGGAGATGTTTACTGGAGTTTTATGGAGGCTTATAATATGCTGTAATAGGCTGACGAATTCTAATAGGTTGAGGAATTAACATACTCATGAGATAAATGTGTCAGTTTACACTTTGCAGAATTGTTGGGTTTCAACTTTCTGCAGACACCCCTGAGCATTAGTCATACAAATTATTTTGAGCTGTTAAAGGAAATTAAATTAGAATTTTGTAGAAATTTCAGAAATATTTTCATTTGTTTTGATTATGAATAAAGCCAAATAAGACTATTTCTTAACTCGAAAAACATATAAATGATATTTTGGATCTGTAAAAATGCTTTTTTTGTGCAATTTATAGTTTTAAATTTCTCTTAATATTGGAACCAAATACTTTGGTCTCATTAAAAAAGTCTTCAGGTTGAAATTACCTGTTTAGATTAAATACATTCTCTAGGGTGGAAAAAAAAATCTTCAAACTCAAGGCTGCAAGCGTCCTTCTTTTTCCTTTCAAAGAAAACCGAATGTCTGATGCAAATATGACTAAAGGAACATAGAGATAGCATATTTATGCTTAATCTGGGCAAGGTACAAAGACTGCCAGCAACTGCAAGACTATGAATAGCAGCTGTATTTTATCTGCCTTGCCCTCAAGTGGAAAAAAAATGAGAGACCTTCCCAGCAACCATGTTCTCTGAAATAAGTGATCTTGCTAGAGTAAATTAAAGTTAGTTGAAAGTAAAGAAAATAGCTATTTTCAAAAGTGGGCTAGATAAAGGAGAAAGCATATTTTCAGTTCTTTATTTTCCTTGACTTCATGCTAATTAGGTGAAAGAACCAAACAATTTAAGTTTTTACAGTCAAAAATATCTACTTTGTATTACTCTAAATGTTAAAACCATTTATTGAATGAACTTCTCAAACCCAGTGATTTTTGTTGTATAGAGCTGTCAGAGTGATATTTAAAATGAGTGAATATGGTCAGTGTATTAAAAAAAAATCAGGCATTTTGAGTAGCAGTGTAGCAAGATTAAAGGCCAACCTTTTAGATGTAATTGCACTTGAAAGACTGCCAATTAAGTTAAGAATTGCAACTACAGTGCTTATTGCACATTTCTAGGTCTGAAAATGCAAGTAGATGGTGGGGGTGGGGAAACTGTATTCTTTAAGACAATGACCCCGGGGAATGAAATTTGCAGATGCTGTACATTAGAACAAGCGAGTGATGCTAACATCCTTTTGAGATTTTTTTTGCCAGAAAATGTATGTGGGTGGAACACAAAGGTGCTTTCCCACAGCCTTTGTCCTTCCTGGATTGCGTGAAGGGTTGAGGCATGTTGCAGCTCTGCATCGAGCTGCTCCATAACTCCACTCCTGTCATTTGTGAGCCCCTTCCTCGATGGATGGAGTGACCCAGACATTGCGGTGCCCTTACAGTGCAGCTGCCTTCTCCAGGCAATATCCAGGTTTTTTGTTTCTGAGTACCTTTCTGGAGCCCAAGTGTCCTCTTATGTAGAAATATGCAACCAAACAACCAAAGATAAATAGTGGTGATTACAATAAAAGTAATGCTTGTTTATAAAGAGGAGACTGTTCTGTCAGCTGCTGATATCCAGGCATAAACAGCTATGCAGCCCTGTCAAAAAACAGTGCTAGCGTGGCGGATAAACCTGTCCTTTTCCCACAAACACATTCCTTGTCCCAGTAAATTTGCCTGTAACACAGACAACATCTAATAGTCTACCAGAGATTTCAACATTAGCATTTCAGAATAATTAATCTTGTTGATAATCCACAATTCTTTCCACTGAAATGGTGAGAATTTAATTGATAGCTTGGGGTTTCCATGCTCTGTATTCCACAATGTAATTCATCTATATTCTCTTGGCCCCTTGGAACACATATCTCCTAGCCGGCATTCTTATTAGGAATGACTAAATATCACCACTGCTTCATACCCATTTATGCTACTATCAGGCGACCTGCTTAATGCAGTTGTAAATAAGGAAAGCTAGTAGCTATAAAACTGCAGGGCAAATCCTCAAGGACAACATTACCTTTGACAAACTGGCAAAATACTTAAAAAGCTTGAAAAACTGTAGTTGGAAATCCATAAAAATGAAGTTTTCAGCTTTAGTGTTATTCTAAAAATGTATTTTCCTTTTGTATTGCATGAATTCTTTTCCCTTTGTATTCCTCTGTACACTTTAAAGTGACATTTAGCTAATGTAGCAAGAAGCCACAGCTGTTTGGGAGGGCTGGGAGACCACAGCTCATGATGTTTTAAACATACAAAAACTGAAGACTGAGGATGAGGAGAAATCTGCTGGGTCACCAGGCATTGTTCTTGGAATGTTCCAGAGAATCACTTCCTTGATGACTGGAGGGTTTTTTTCCTTATTTCTAGCATCAATTTATTCTTAGTTAGTGCTTACACATTTGTTTTCATACCAAAAATATGCTTTGTCTTCTATAGCTCTTTTTCCTCCTAAGTGGTTACCCAATGATGTATTTAAAAAAACAGTCATAGCCCTTCTCAGTCTGAATTTTGCTAAAAAAAAACAAGAAAAAAGAAACACAAACTCTTCAGGCCTCATAAGGTTTTCCATTCCTTTGATGGAGAATGTTAATTATCTTCATTTCTGTCTGCTACACTTACTATTTTTCTTAAACATATGCAAATTAATTGTCCTCTTTAAAAGCAGCTGGAAGATACACATACAGATAAATAGTTGTCTGTTTTCATAAGATTTTCTGCACTGGTGTACATACAGAACAAGCCACTGGGATAAAGACTATAACATGACAATGAAGATTTTAGTGGGCAGTTTTCAGTACACACACATATACTGTACATGACAAACAATTGCCAGACAATTAGAGTTTTAGAATTTTCTAAATCTCAGATATGCAAAAAAAATTCCGCACCTTTAGTAGGCAAAATAAACAATTAGTTCTGCAGCTCTAATTATTATTATTTAACATGATTCTTATTGCACCCTACCAACTGTTTGACCCCAAAGCGTTTGGAAGATCAAAAGGAACATGTATAATAGAATATTTTGCTAATAAAAGCAGTACACATGATACAGAAAATACATGTTCTTGCAAGATTTTGTTAATAGTTTACAATCAAAATATGTTGTTACCATCTTGCTATCCTCCCTATTGTGTTAAAAGTATAGAAAAAGTTACATATTATTTTTAATAATTTCTCTGTTGTAGCAATAACTTAATGCTATATTTTTAACCTAATGTGAATTATAATTAGTTTTTCAAAACATTGTTGAAAATTAAAGGCACTGAGAGACCCTTAGCTCTAGACTTGTCAAAGTGAGCGAACAGTTGAATATAATATTTATCTCTGATTATGAGAGATGCTCCAGTCCCCAACTCGTGCTAGCAGTCTTTTACTGGACTCTCTCCGGTAACTCCATTTCTCTGAGTCCAGAGACTCCATACTGAGAGTCCAGAACTGGACACGCTGTTCCAGATATGCCACAGTAGTTCAGGTGGGAAGATAAAAATACTATACATGCAAATTACAATCTATTTTATTACAGAATTTGTATGTAATAATATCTTCATTTTTACAAGTATTGAATGTGTCACAGAGCAGTTGTCCTAGCTACTAGTAAGGCAGTACTTTTACATGTAGAAGTAACACAACAGGGACAAGAGCGTTCACCAGACAGTATTAGGTAGCCTATCAACATACACATACAAGTCAGGAAGATAAAGGCAAGGAATTTAGGAAAAACATTAATTGCTAATAGATAGGATCATACCTCTTAGTCTGGTGCACAAGGCTTTTTGGCTTGGTTTTGTTGTTGAGCTTTTAGACCGGGGTCAAAGTTTAAACCTCAAGATAAGGAGAAGCTTATTTGTCTTCTGCAGGTGGGTGGGATGGCTTGGATTAATACTCGAGTCAGCTCATGTGATTCAGGCTATAAGAAAGAAAGAAGCATTGCGTACCATAAGGACAGATGCAAGTGAGAACATAAATTATGGATATACCAAACACAGAAAGGGATGTTTGTAAATCTGGATCACTGATTTAATAGTTGAAATTACCGTACAAATATGGCAATTAAGAAAAATTGCATTTGAATAACTACCGATAATATGTTTCCAATTACAGTAACTCATTTTTCAAACTCATTATATATTTTTTCTGATACATATGTTTAAAGGTTTTCCTTGTAAAAAAGAAATACAATTAGCCACTTATCATTTTAAATAGGAATGTGAAGACACGGTGATGTTCTGAGTTTCAGTGAAATCAGCTTTGTTAATTTAAAACATTCCCTCATGAAAATGGTATTTAAAGACCTGCCTGATTAATTAACAGGAAACTTGTCTTGCCTCCTCAGCTCCTGCTTTGAAAACTCCTATTCTTTTCTTGGTGTTTGCAGGAGGGGGGGAAATGTAAGGGTAGCAGTTTAAGTTCATTAGCAGATGTAAATCCTGCTCTCTTCTGGAGCTGCAGCGAAAGCTATGAATCAGGAACGTCTGCAAAATGTATCTTCGGAATCAACAGATCCCGAGTTAGCCCTTTTGACAGCTTTCTCAGTAATGTTAGTTCTTGTCTAATTGTTAGAAGCAAACTGTAACGCAGGCTCTTCCCCAAAACACTGATATGTTTATTTTCAAAAGAGAAGCGTGGAGTAAGTGAGAACTACTGTTTACACCTTCCCCTTTCCTCACTGCTGTAGGATACGCTGCTCTGCCACCAAAACCCTGGTCCACATAACTGCCAGTGCTCTGTTCTTTACATCTGATAAAATACATGTCTTTTATTTTGATCTAGTATTTCACAGAATCACACAATGTCCGGGGTTGGAAGGCACCTCTGGAGATCATCTAGTCCACCCCCCCTGCCAGAGCAGGGTCACCTTAGACCAGGTTGCACAGGAACGCGTCCAGGCGGGTTTGGAATGTCTCCAGAGATGGAGACTCCACCACCTCTCTGGGCAGCCTGTGCCAGGGCTCTGCCACCCTCAAAGTAAAAAAGTTCCTCCTCATGTTGAGGTGGAACTTCCTACACTCAAGTTTGTGCCCGTTACCCCTTGTCCTGTCACTGGGCACCACTGAAAAGAGCCTGGCCCCATCCTCCTGACACCCACCCTTTAAGTATTTATAAGCGTTGATAAGATCCCCCCTCAGTCGTCTTTTTTCCAGACTGAAGAGACCCAAATCCTTCAGCCTTCCTTCATAAGAGAGGTGTTCCAGTCCCCTCATCATCTTCATAGCCCTTTGCTGTCCCCTCTGCAGCTGTACCCTGTCCTTCTCGAAGTGGGGAATTTATTTGCTTAATCTTTTGTCAGAGTTAGGTTGATGGTTGGACTAGATGATGTCCCTTCCAACCTAGGTGATTCTATGATATACAAGCAATAACTATTATAAATGTATCTTATCTATGACTAAACCACTAATAAATACTTATACAGATAAAAATCATGCATTCTTAAAGAGATTCAAATTTGCATTTATAACTCTGAACTCAAATATAAGTAAAGCAGATGTGCCATCTGCATGTCTCAGTTCTAGTGATTTTGTTATGTCTATCAGTGAGAAAAAGACAGCAAACATTTTCGACCAGCTACATTTCACAACCAAATATTTTAGTCTTAACGCTTTTGGGGAAACAAACATTTCAAGGTAGGCTTCTTAAACTGTATTTAGACAACTATAAGTAATGTACGTGTTTGAAAGTCTGTTTTGAAGGAAATATATTAATGTAGTTTTAATGAAAATTTATCTCACAATAATTAAGATTCTTGTTTGCAAGTCAGGCAAGTCCCTACTTCAGCAAATGATCTTTGAGTGAAAAAAAAGAAAAAAGGCTGGAATGTCTGAGTGAAAATATGTATGTCAAAAAGCCGTATACCTGAAGGAGAAATCATGCCAGCTGAGCAAACCATGCTTTGACCTGGTATCTTCTTACGGATTCTCTATTAGGACCACTGGAGACACGCGTGTAAAATTTTTTTCTGCCTCGGTGCCCTCAGTGCAGTAACGGGCCCTCCTGGCCCAGGCCTGCCTCCCTCAGGCCTGCTCCACACCCCGCAGGCCCAGACGCCATTTTAGCCCAGCCGGGTCCTTCCCTCCCTGCCGCAGCAGCACCCCAGTCCTGCCTGCCCTGCGTTCCGGCCATGGGCAGTTTGATTTCCTGCACCGATCTCGGACATGGCTTGTTAACGTCCTTCCCAAAGTCCGTCGGCCCTGCTGGGTGCCCTGCCTGCCTCCAGCCATGGGACAGTGGCCGTGGGTGAGGTGACAGCCTGGCTGCCTCATGGCCGCCCACCCCAGAGGGCAGCCCCTGACGTCCTGTCCAGCTGCTCTGCATGGACAGGCCCAAGCCTTGGGCATCTCCTGAGGTAAAAAATCTTTTAAGTGCTGTTAGTTTTCATTGCATAACTGACTTCTTAAATCATTTATTGGGAAGAAGTGAATTGTTTTAAAAAAAAATGGACTCCCTCAGGGCATCATTCTGATGGGAAGTGTTCTGGAAGCTTCTGTGCTTGCACAGGGCCAACATTCACAGACCCTCCCTCAGATCAGGCTTTCCCTCCTGCTCAGGTGGAATAAGATCTGATTCTGGGATCTTGGTCCTGTGATAGGTCTCACGTGGCAAATTGACATGTTTACTGAAGCAAACGAGGCATTTACCACATTTCAGAAATGGTGGTCCTTACAGACTTTTGACACATTTGGGGAGTGATGTTTGCTAAAAACTTCAAATTCAGTTTTAAAGAATTAAATCCTTGTGGATCTGTGCTTCATGAATGATATGGTTGAAACGTACAGTCCTAAAACTTACATTTTCATAGAATCATAGAATAGTATGGGTTAGAAGGGACATAACAGAAAATTGAACCGGGACTTTCATTAGATATCTGATAGCTATTGATGTGTATTGCCTTCCATTCTAAGCCAATTATATATTCTTTTTCATTAAGAAAAAGGCATAAAATATGCCTTAAATAGATATCTTAGTCATCTGCCTTACCTTTTAATCTTACTCAAGTTGATCTTAATTGTTAATCGAGATTAAAGCTCTACAGTACAGTTCATACTTTAAAATACGTACATTCTTTACCATTAAGAGGGACAAATACAATGCCTTCTCCCTCTTTTTTTCTTTTGTTAAATGCTCTGCTATTTTATCCCCATTAATGGGATAAGCATTAAAGGGGTAAAAAATAAATTTATGCGTAAAGCAGTTATTTAACTCAACTTAAATGATGTAATCCATTAGATTCTACCTAATTAAAAGTTTTTAGATGGTATTTCAAGAGGCTGTTCAGCCAAACGGTATACTGATTCCTACATTCATACAATTCTTGCATTGTAATAATTTGTCTGTATATGAAAAACAAACTGAAAGGCTCAGAGAGCTGCTTTACAAAAAAAAAAGCATTTCATGAACATTTACAAACGATAGTGATCACCTCAAATGTTTTTTTCCTTCCATTTTTTTTTTCTTAAAAAAAGTCAGTGTGCAAGACCAGTGTAATAGAAGTAGTTTATTATATGTGTGCAGTTCTGTGGCATGTCTTCAGGAAAACCCATTTTCTAAAGAACATAAAACTTTGAATCAACATTGTTTTGTCATGTTAAAGGGTCATCAGAGTAAAATATGCAGAGTTTTGTAGGACAATGTTAGCTGTGGATTGCAGTAATCCAGGGAAATGAATGCAGTGCAAGTTGATACCGAAAAAAAAAAAGGCTTTATCATTCTGAGAAAATCTTTATAATTGATTGTATCTTGTGATTCAAATGCAGGATGAGGTAAACATATTAATACAGAATCTAACACCCGTACCTTAAACAGGAACCTATTTGTGAGTAGATCCAACAAAAGCAAAGTTGCCTAAAACAAGATTTAATAAATAGCCAAAACTGGACAATTGCTGAATATGCTGAAAATGCCTCATCCTTGTTTGAAACTAGACTTCTGTGTTTCCTGACAACTTTGTTGTTTTGCATATCCACACCTGTTATAGGTGCCTAGATCAAATCTAAACCTGAGTAGGTTCCTGAAACTAGATGCAGAAAACACTCTATTTGGAAGAAATAGATATTTTTCCATCATTCGTAACATAATCTCGTGGAATCAGGATGCTGATGACTAGCTATACACCCTTTTACCCTAGACTAGTCATTTCCCTTAAAGCCCAATGGGACAGTGGAGGGGGAGAAAATATCACCAGAGAAAGGGGTAGATACTAGATAGCTTGTGTTTGTATCATTTTAACTCTGTGTTATTTAAAGTATCAATGTTAGCATAGTTGCAGGTGTATGAATAAGAATTCTTTGATCAGAGTACAATGACTTTAATTAGATTAACAATAAACTCCTGCCTTTGCATATGCAGTGTATTGCTTTTGTTGATCGCCAAGATCGCATGTAACATGTCAGTGGTAATTCAAGCAGCCTGGTCTGTAGTTTGGGTGCAAGAGCTTGGTGACACTATCGTATTTTCCCAGTTAGCAAAAAACAAAGATGGGAGCATTCTCTTCACCCCTCTGTCAATGTGCAAACTGGGGCTGGAACATGACACCCAAGAAGAACATGCATTTAGTCTGTGGGCTGTAGTTTGGAAGGGAAAAGTGTGATCTCCGCTCCCAGGTTTTATTGTATATATTTGGTTTTCCTAGTAGTCACTGGGTAAAACCATAGTTTGCAAGGCTTTTGCAGCCTTTTCTCAGACTTCTACTTCTCTAAAATTCAAATGTTTGCATGAACTATTTTAATAAATATTTTAGTGCGATAGACACGTTTTGAAATCATCCATGGAGCTTACTTGTTATCTACAGCTTTTGAGAAACCTAGCAATTTGCAGCTTTTAGTCCATTTCTGTTAGTTCACATTACTTTCTCTTACCCACATATGTCCTTGACCATCTGTAGTGCAACAATAACTGCCAGTAAAAACATGGCATTTATTTGTTTCAAAAATATCAGAAACTTCTTTAAGGGGCAGTAGACTAAGAACAGACATCTATTAAAGTTTCACAGTTCAGGCTCCCTTCTGCGTTTGAAGTCTATACCAACATTCATGATTGAAATGAAGAGGAGGGCAATGTTCTTAGAAAGATATAAATTTAAATTAGGGCATTATAGTAGCACATGTATTTTTGCTCTGAATAACCAATATTTTTATACTGCAGGCATAATTTACCAACTAGACTGCACAAATGAAGGCAATGTCCTGAATAACATCATTCTCACAGTTAAACATCAGTACCAAAGCAGGGCATTTGAAGACATAAAAGCAAAAGGTAATGACATTATCCTTGAATCTTCATGACTTTCCTAAAGGTGAATGTATTAAATAAGAACTGCTGAAGTGTTGTTGGCACTGTTTTATGCATCCCATCTGTTAGTCATAATATTACATCAGCTAATTAATGCATGTTACCTTGTGTGTAAAACAACATGTACTCCGTTGATTGCAGAGTCAACCCTAAAGTGGTTCTCACTGGAGCTGTTTCATTTTTTTTTGTATCAGAAAGTTAGGGATTTTCCTCATGAAAAATTCTGCATTCATCAAAATGTTCAGCATTTAAAAATCTATACATTTTTTTGAAACGTCCAGAAAGCATTTATTTTGAAATAAATCCTTTTTGCTTTCTAGAACTCTTTGTCTTAAAAATTTAAAGAATTTTATAATGTTGTTTCGTCTTTATTTTTCTGTGCAGTGCATTTGATCTAGCTGATGGTGTGCTTCCATTGTCATGTCATAGTATAAATTGTCAAAAATTGTATTATGACATGACAGTAGCGATGGTGCAAAACTAATTAAATCTAATAAAGTCTGTCATTTTTACTTCTTTTTTTTTAAAGCATGAAGGGCAGCTGCTGCTACTAGTACTGAAAAAAATCTTCTAGACTAAAATGCTTATTCTTTGTGTTTGCAGTGAAACAGTTGTATCCGTTCTAAGTTCCCCTAATTACCTTGGAATATGTTTGGAGTGAATATCACATATCGCTTGTTGCAATTAAGAAAAGCTTATTTGGTTCCTGAGGCAGCAAGGTTGTTCATCATTGATATAAAATTGTAGTTATAGAGTTATATCAGATGCGTTACTTAGATGAAGTATCATTTTATTTTGCAGAAAAGAACAGAAATATGAAGAAAAACACGTTCAAAGATCATACAGTCATAGAATCATAGAATGTGTTGGGTTGGAAGGGACCTTTAAAGGCCATCTAGTCCAACCCCCCTGCAGTGAGCAGGGACACCTTCAACTAGATCAGGTTGCTCAGAGCCTCATCCAGCCTGACCTTGAATGTCTCCAGGCATGGGGCCTCCACCACCTCTCTGGGCAACCGGGGCCAGTGTCTCACCACCCTCATGGTAAAGAACTTCTTCCCAATGTCTCATCTAAACCTGCCCTGCTCTAGTTTAAAGCCATTGCCCCTCGTCCTATGGCTACATGCCCTTGCAAACAGCCCCTCCCCAGCTTTCTTGTAGGCCCCCTTCAGGGACTGGAAGGCTGCTATAAGGTCTCCCCGGAGCCTTCTCTTCTCCAGGCTGAACAACCCCAACTCTCTCAGCCTGTCTTCATAGGAGAGGTGCTGCAGCCCTCGGATCATCTTCGTGGCCCTCCTCTGGACCTGCTCCAACAGGTCCATGTCCTTCTTGTGTGCTTTCTACTAAATCTTGCCTTCCCGGGTAACCGTTTTATCCCAAGGTACTTCAGATTTTTTAAAACAATCTGCTAGACACTAAAAACCTGCAACTGTAGCTGGATCCTTTTGGCAAGCCATTTATTTCACCCTTCTTGTATGAATCTTGTATATAAGATAGTCTTTGATTCATCCATTATTTATATATGAAACTGTTGTTTACATATAAATCTATATGGGTTCTATATCTAACTTTAAAAGCTGGAACCATAAAATATCGCAAAATGGCATTTCTGCAGGTAGCTGTGTGAATGGAGAATAGAGTTTAATTATTTGCGATCTGGCTCATTATTGCTTTCCTTCTTACAGACTTACTTTTATTTTTTAACGTATTCAATATCAAATAAGAATCTGGTGTTTGGTAGAACCGAATCTGACCTTTCTCCTTCTATTTTGAAAACTATTAATACTTGTGGCTATTGCCAATATATCTTGTTATTACCATGTGTGTACAAAAATGTAAGTATATGTAACCCACATATCCAGAATTATTCTGGTGTTCTGGTTTAACCCAACCAGCAGCTAAGCATCACGCAGCCGCTCGCTCACTCCCCGCTGGTGGGATAGGAGTCAGAAGGGTAAAAGCGTGAAAACTCGTGGGGTGAGATAAAGACAGTTTGATAGGTAAACCAAAAGCCAGGCATGCAAGCAAAGGAAAATAAAGAATTAATTCACTATTTCCTGGACAGATGTTTAGCCATCTTCAGGAAAGCAGGGCTCCATCACGTGTAATGGTTACTTGGGAAAAAAAATGCCATCACTCCAAACACCTCCCCTACCTTCCTCCATTTTCCCCGCAGCTTTTATTGCTGAACATGACATCGTACGGTGTGTTGTGAACCTTTTAATCAGTTTGGTCAGCTGTCCCAGCTGCGTCCCCTCCCAATATCTTGTGCCCCCCCCAGCCTGCTCACTGGTGGGGCAGTGTGAGAAGCAGAAAAGACCTTAATGCTGTGTAAACACTGCTCAGCAATAGCTAAAACATCCCTGCTTTATCAACACTGTCTTCAGCACAAATCCAAAATGTAGCCTCATGCAAGCTACTATGAAGAAAATTAGCTCTATGCCAGACAAAACCAATATATGTAGATAAAATCATTAGATTTTTCTGTCTTTATTCTAAGAAACATCATGATGTGCAATTTTGTAGACATACAGTATTTTCACAGAATCACAGAATGGTGATCTGCAAAAGAAGCTTTTATAATTGTATATCACGATGACTAAGGTTATGTGAGGTGTTTGGCAGTCAAAAAGAAAAGGGTGATAGTGATGATATGTTTCAGATACTTAATTAAAGCCAGGATTTTATGTCATGCTAGATAGCAAGTGAAATAGGGATATTGGCCCAGATTTCTATCATCTTTATATGATGAACATGTTTATCAATTTGCAGAGTTGGTGAGAACATGTCTACACTGGTGCAATGCTCAGCCGTCTGTGTAATATTGCAGTAAAGTCTCAGTGCCTCTGCAAGTGATTCTGTTTTCTAAATTAACTTCCTCCACCACCTCGGCAAAGCCTTTAAGTGTTGGTAAAGACTATTGGCTGAAAAGAATGGGAAAAAAGACAATCCACTTGGAATTTGCAAGCCATATATTAATGAATTTATAGGAATTATTTTTG
>VYZM01009863.1:1624233-1684222 GCA_013398915.1 Dromas ardeola
AAAAAAAAATTTTTTGCTCTTACACTTTGAAAAACGGGAAAAAAAAAAAAAAGATTGCTTTAGTGGTATTTAAATATATTAAAAAAATATTTTTGCTTGCTTTACTAGAATGATATATTATTAATAATACTGCAGTTCTGTTTCTGATGCCTTTCCTATTGCTTACGTGTATAGTGCAAGGTCTTTCCAAAAACTTCTTTGTTAACTACCTTTCATCTTAGGCGCACTAATGTATTTTGTGTTGAGATACAAGTGTTTACTGGTAAAGAGGTTCTGTAATTTACAACAGAGTCCTTTTTTGTAAATCTTAACAGAAGTAAATTCCTTTGGTTCAAAAACAACTATTAAATGTGGATAAATTGCTTAGGTTGAAACCCAGTGTTTACACATTCACAATCTCCAATTGTGTAGAATATCTGTGAGTGTATATTGAAGAAGGAGTTAGCTTTTAAGTCAGAGCCCTCTGTTAGCCCTACGGGTTCACAGCTTCTAGTGGCCTCTCTTTGTGTGATTGCTCTAATTCCAACCGTCACAACTGTACTGTTAATAAATAATTTTTTAACTCCTGAAGGAGTGAAGGTCTTCTATTTAAAAGCTGTGATTCCTCGAGGAAAAAGAAAAGCAATTTTATAGTAAATGCTCTTAAGTAACTGACACTAATGTTATTGGATATTTTCTACTGTTCGTAAATAAGATGAAATATTACCAAACACCTAGCTGTAATTAATTTACTGCTGATAATATGACCATAGTTAACAAAAATTGACATTGAAGTATATTAAAGCATAATTTAATTAAGGAAAAGAGTGACATTCATTATTACCCATTAATAGAACCTTCAGAACAAGTAAAAATTTATCTAATTAATTAGAGGTAACAATTGAAGAAAACTTGAACTTAGTTCTTAGTTGAATTAACTGTTTTATGTAGGAGTCTTCAGTGTAGTTCTTTGGTCCATATGCAGCACCAAACAGAAGGATCTATGCACCAAAGGAAGCTAGATCCTTGAGTATGTTGTCCTGAGCGATTAGGAGCATTAAGAATCTTTAATTTATGATAATTGTACAGTAGGTGCCTAAATAAGAATATGTAACCATTTGGTTTCTATTTTTTACTGTTCTATCTGAAATTGGCTTGGATGCCAGACCGGTGAAGTATTTCTGCTACTAGTGTATCTGTGAATTGTTGCATGCTATCAGCCACCACTGGCACCTGTGAGAGGCACGAACATTCAGCAGGAGGTCTTCTGCGCTCTGCAAGATTAGATGACAGAAAGGGAGATACAGGAATATTATCATTAATAATCCTGCCGAAGATTCAAGAGTTTGTAAAATTTTAAGAGCAGAAATTTGGTCAGCCTTATCTTATCAAAGAACAAATGCAATGTCACTGCTGCCTTTTTACCCTAAGTCCAGAATTTAAAGAATTCACCTGGGACTTGCAAAATTAGATTCCAGATTTATAGCTAGGATCTGGAACCAAATCTGCATGTGGCTTTGACATTAAATTAACTGCCCAAGTCTCAAATCGTAGTATGTTTTACTTGGAGTTCATTATAAGGTAGCCTTCATTGCTTCTACTTTTATTCGTTGCGATGTAAAACAGAATTCCAGGATCAGAAATACAGAATCACACAGACTCACAGAATCACAGAATGGATGAGGTTTGAAGGGACCTGTGGAGGTCATCTAGTCCAACCCCTTGTTCAAGCGGGTCCACCTAGAGCAGGTTGCCCAGGACCATGTCTATATGGCTTTTGACTATCTCCAAGGATGGAGCTTACACATTTCGGGGCAACCCATTCCAGTGCTAAGTCACCCTCACACTAAAAAAATGTTTCCCAATGTTCAAATGGAACCTCCCTGTGTGTCCATAGCCTCTTCTCCTGTCAGTTTACACCACTAAAGAGGGCCTGACTTCATCTTATTTACACCCTTCCTTCAGGTATTTATACACATTGATAAGATTCCCCCAAGCCTTCTCTAGACTGAAGAGTCCCAGCCCTCTCAGCCTTTCCTAATCTGAGACATGCTCCAGTCTTTTAATGATTTTAGTAGCCTTTCACTGGACTCTCTCTAGTAGCTCCATGTCCAGGTGTGGACTCAACGGCGCTGAGCAGTGGGGAAGGATCAGCTGCCAGCATTCCTCCTAATGCAGCCCAGGGCACCATTGGCCCTCTCTGCTCCAAGGGCACATTTCTGGCTAATGTTCTACTTCTTGTCCACCAGGAGCCCCAGATCTTTTTATGCATAGCTGCTTTCCAGGTGACTGTCCCCCAGCATGCACTGGTGCATGGGTTTATTCCTCCTGAGAGGCAGGACTTTGCATTTCTCCCTCTTGAAATTAATGAGGTTCCTATCAGATCATTTTTCCAGTCTCTCAAGGTTGCTCTGGATGGCAACATGACCCTCTGGTGTAGCAGCCACTCCTCCCAGTTTTGTGTCATCTGCAAACTTGCTGAGGATACACTCTACTCCATCATTAATGAAAATGCTGAACAGAATTAGACCCAGTATTGATCCCTGGAGTACTCTGCTCCTTACTGGCCTCCAACTAGACTTCATGCTACTGATCATAACCATTCGGGCCCGGTCATTTAGTTAGTTTTCAATCCACATCATTGTCTGCTCATCCAGCCCATACTTTTTCTGTTTCTCTGTGGGGATCTATGGGACACAGCATCAAAAGCCTTATTGAAGTCAAGGTAGACAATATCCACTGCTCTCCCTTTGTCTACCAATTGACTGGATTTGTAAAAGCCCAGCAGACTGGATCTGTACAAATGAAAAACCTCTATGGGATCAAGTTCCATCTATTCAGAATGGTGTTTTAAATTTCTTGAAGTTTAAAAATGAGAAAACTATGTAAAGTTATTTAATCAATGTGTAACACTACACCTTTTCACTAATGTTGCCCTTTGTTGCCTACTACAAATATCTTTACATTTGCAGTACATTTTCATTCCTGAAATGAGAAAGCTAGCTTCCATATTTGATAAAATGTTTATTTCAATAGTAGAAGGAAGTGGCCTGTGAATTGAAGAATATGTTACTTTTTAATAAAATCAGATCAGAGGAAAGTAGTAAAGTCAAAGAGGAAACCATCGCAAAATAATGGTGTTTTTTTTAAAAGACAATCTTCAGGGTTATCAGACAACTTTATTCAACCTACCAGCTCTTCAATTCTGAGTCTACAAGCACAGGAAACACAACAGCAGGAAATTTTGTTTCATGGTATACTTTCAATTTTGATTTAGTATAGACATCAGTATGCACTAAGGAACATACATCCAAGGGTTCCTAAACTTCAAAGTTCACAAATCTCAGTCTAATTTGCACTTTAGAGGAGGCACATGAAGGACTTCAGTCAATGTAGTGAGGTTCATTGTGTTTCTNAAGAACAAATGCAATGTCACTGCTGCCTTTTTACCCTAAGTCCAGAATTTAAAGAATTCACCTGGGACTTGCAAAATTAGATTCCAGATTTATAGCTAGGATCTGGAACCAAATCTGCATGTGGCTTTGACATTAAATTAACTGCCCAAGTCTCAAATCGTAGTATGTTTTACTTGGAGTTCATTATAAGGTAGCCTTCATTGCTTCTACTTTTATTCGTTGCGATGTAAAACAGAATTCCAGGATCAGAAATACAGAATCACACAGACTCACAGAATCACAGAATGGATGAGGTTTGAAGGGACCTGTGGAGGTCATCTAGTCCAACCCCTTGTTCAAGCGGGTCCACCTAGAGCAGGTTGCCCAGGACCATGTCTATATGGCTTTTGACTATCTCCAAGGATGGAGCTTACACATTTCGGGGCAACCCATTCCAGTGCTAAGTCACCCTCACACTAAAAAAATGTTTCCCAATGTTCAAATGGAACCTCCCTGTGTGTCCATAGCCTCTTCTCCTGTCAGTTTACACCACTAAAGAGGGCCTGACTTCATCTTATTTACACCCTTCCTTCAGGTATTTATACACATTGATAAGATTCCCCCAAGCCTTCTCTAGACTGAAGAGTCCCAGCCCTCTCAGCCTTTCCTAATCTGAGACATGCTCCAGTCTTTTAATGATTTTAGTAGCCTTTCACTGGACTCTCTCTAGTAGCTCCATGTCCAGGTGTGGACTCAACGGCGCTGAGCAGTGGGGAAGGATCAGCTGCCAGCATTCCTCCTAATGCAGCCCAGGGCACCATTGGCCCTCTCTGCTCCAAGGGCACATTTCTGGCTAATGTTCTACTTCTTGTCCACCAGGAGCCCCAGATCTTTTTATGCATAGCTGCTTTCCAGGTGACTGTCCCCCAGCATGCACTGGTGCATGGGTTTATTCCTCCTGAGAGGCAGGACTTTGCATTTCTCCCTCTTGAAATTAATGAGGTTCCTATCAGATCATTTTTCCAGTCTCTCAAGGTTGCTCTGGATGGCAACATGACCCTCTGGTGTAGCAGCCACTCCTCCCAGTTTTGTGTCATCTGCAAACTTGCTGAGGATACACTCTACTCCATCATTAATGAAAATGCTGAACAGAATTAGACCCAGTATTGATCCCTGGAGTACTCTGCTCCTTACTGGCCTCCAACTAGACTTCATGCTACTGATCATAACCATTCGGGCCCGGTCATTTAGTTAGTTTTCAATCCACATCATTGTCTGCTCATCCAGCCCATACTTTTTCTGTTTCTCTGTGGGGATCTATGGGACACAGCATCAAAAGCCTTATTGAAGTCAAGGTAGACAATATCCACTGCTCTCCCTTTGTCTACCAATTGACTGGATTTGTAAAAGCCCAGCAGACTGGATCTGTACAAATGAAAAACCTCTATGGGATCAAGTTCCATCTATTCAGAATGGTGTTTTAAATTTCTTGAAGTTTAAAAATGAGAAAACTATGTAAAGTTATTTAATCAATGTGTAACACTACACCTTTTCACTAATGTTGCCCTTTGTTGCCTACTACAAATATCTTTACATTTGCAGTACATTTTCATTCCTGAAATGAGAAAGCTAGCTTCCATATTTGATAAAATGTTTATTTCAATAGTAGAAGGAAGTGGCCTGTGAATTGAAGAATATGTTACTTTTTAATAAAATCAGATCAGAGGAAAGTAGTAAAGTCAAAGAGGAAACCATCGCAAAATAATGGTGTTTTTTTTAAAAGACAATCTTCAGGGTTATCAGACAACTTTATTCAACCTACCAGCTCTTCAATTCTGAGTCTACAAGCACAGGAAACACAACAGCAGGAAATTTTGTTTCATGGTATACTTTCAATTTTGATTTAGTATAGACATCAGTATGCACTAAGGAACATACATCCAAGGGTTCCTAAACTTCAAAGTTCACAAATCTCAGTCTAATTTGCACTTTAGAGGAGGCACATGAAGGACTTCAGTCAATGTAGTGAGGTTCATTGTGTTTCTATGTTCAGTATTTGATAGCCTTTTCTAGTAATTCAGTCACATATCTCATTTGCATGAAGTTTCTTTTAAATGTCAGAATTGAGATATGACAATAAGTATTCACTTTGATTAACATGTTAAAGATATTTCTTGACCTTAAATGAAGGCACTGCTTCAAAATGTAATCAGATCTTTAAACTGGGTGGAGATTAAGGTGGGAAAGTGCTATACAGACATCAGAGCATGATCTGTATAGGCTCTGGGCCGAAATATTTTGCCATTTCCCAACATAGTCTCCTACAGAAATGGTGCTCATAGTTTTCATTCAAATTAAAGAGAAGAGGTATTTTGATACGCTTTTTATCTATCCTTTGGAGAACTCAGAGTATATCTTGATTGGCCTGAATTTAATGAAACAGTCGCATTATTCCAAAAACAATGATTTGGAAAATTAACTTCCATTTTGGTAATAGTTCATGTCCAAAAATGTGAGTAGATGTTTAAGTGACACATGATTTTGTATCTCAGTTTTTTGAGTTCAAATAATCTTCATTAGTTTTTGGGCTAGTGTGACAGTGGGAGGTCTGCATATATATTCTAAAAAGTGCAAAATTTATTTTAACACATGCTACTGTATTAAAGTGGCTGTGATGGGGGCAGATTACTGTAAAGATATCACCTTTTCAAGGTTTGTCATTTGCTTCATATAGCATATACATTCCACTTGCAATTTCAGGATGGACATGATGAGCCAAATGTGATACTAAATATCAAGTAAGGTATTAAAATAAATTACATTTCCTTGCAATGAGGTTTCAAGAAAGAATAGGAAAGGTTAAGCATATTCTAACTGTCCTAATGAGACCTTACTCTGATAAATAATACCAGATTATAAAGAAAAGAAGAATAGAAACTGGAGTGTAGGCTACTGATTCTAAGGTGTGATTCAGTGCTATTTCCAAAATTTGGAATTCTACAGGAGTCTAATGTTCTCTTTTAGCAAGAATCATTTCAGTCCTGAGATGACATTACTGTGCCGAGCAGTTTTATTTATTTTCTATTTTAATTCAGGCCAAAGTTTGCTCAGAAAAGTAGGTATTATTTTGCTCATGTGAACGTGGAGGACTTCAGCTGATGAGTATTTTGGGAGGACGCACGAGATGCAATGAGTAAAGGTAGAAAGCAAGTGGAAGACAACAAAAAGGAAATAATACTACAACTGCTTCCCCTACAAAACCAGCCTAAAGCTAACGTTCTAGGGGTAGAAGATATTTTCTAGGGAGGCTGTGAACCCATGCAGTGGAAGAAATTGAATGGAGATCTACCACATGTTGGACAATAACTCTTGCCATTGGACTAAGGAAGAAGTGGCATGTGTGGGGAAATCAGACACATATGAAAAAGAGAAGCTCCCTCTACAGTCAGAAAGGGGTAAATTCTTCTTGTCCTGAAAATAAAGTTCATAGCTGCTTAGCTCCATCAATAAATTCTGGGCAGCAGGTCATCAGAGGGAAAAATGTCAGACAATGCATGTTATGTACATGAGGCCAACATATCTCTTTCAAGTGTTTTCCTAGTAGCTAGGCGAGACAGTTCCATTCTCAACAGAAAGATGATGATAGATCGATCTGAGCAGATAACTTGATTCATAAATTGCATACGGACCCTAAGTAATTAATGTCAGGTCATGGATTCTGCAACAGTGTCCCAATAGTCAAAGTTTACATTATTTCAAGGTCACTTTGTAATGCTTAGCTCTCTTTTAGGTGTGCATCAAAACGTTTGTGTACCTTGATGACCTGTATCCAAAATCTACACAACTGTAGTTCTGTTCCTCTAAGAACAAGCAACATCATATACAAAATCATACATCTGAATCTACCCAATTTTTGAGAAAAAAACCCAGCGTATTTAGCAAACAGATGGCTTGCTGTGAATAACTTGGGTACAGTTGCCTTGTTATTGTAAATTTCCCATGTGAGCAACACCTATGGCTACCAGTACAGGTTCAAAAGCAGTTAAAAATCTATGCAAGTTAGAAGTCTAAGTAGTTTGACCAAGGAGGAATAATGAAAGCTGGTAGGTCAAAGTCCCATTCAATCCATAAAGTTTTTATAGCACTGCATAAAAACTCTCGGTGCAACATTCTGCTATGTTCATTATTCAGAAGTTTACCTGGTTCCCATTGTTCGTTGTGTAGGTGTTCAACTATTTTGTGCAGGATTTAATAAGCTTGGTAACATCAGTATTAAAATGTGAATTTTTTTCTTCATCGTATTCCAATGAATTGGGTAATGATCTTGTTTTTATGATATACTATGACTAATGAAAAACTACTATAAACAAGAATGTGTAAAATTTCCCATGTATTCTAAGAAAATGGGGGAAGGGGCAACAAAGTCTTTTCCAGAATTATTGATTTAATTAATTATGAATGGTTTGTTTGTTTGCTTGGTAGACCTATGTTTTAATGATCCGTACTTATTGCAAAAGGACTTGCTGTGAGGCTGTAAATGTAATTTTGAATTGCTGTCTAAATATCTAGTTTCCTTGCCATAAATAAAGGAAACTGAAAAATTAATAATTAATATTCAAGAATCAGACTGCGCATGGTGCTTGTCACTTATTACAGACAACAGGAGTTAGACTACTCTGCAGCTTCAAGTCTGAGGACCCAACAGAACTGACAATAGTTTCTTAATCAAAGCAATGGGTGGCATGTAATGAAAGCTATAACTTTGCAAAACAGTCTCAAGTTACATCATAAAGAAGAGACAGTCCTCTAAAGTTCATTTGCACTCATTCTTGATATAACATTGCTAACCTAAATAAAATCCCAATATACAATTGATATCTTCAAGACCATGAACAGTACGTACTTACTGCTTTTTCTAAAGTCTCTAATCTTTTGATTTTCCCAGATTATTTCCCCACAAGTTAAGCTTTTTGTTCTTTATTTCTTCTTAAACAGTTTGATTAAGGAATATTTACAAGTCTGAATAGAGACATATTCATTTTCTGCTGTGTTGAAAATTGAAATTGTTTGATACCGTGCTAAAAGCATGTATTTTGTAGACTGTATAGGACTATCTTTAAATCTAACTGTGTGTCCACTATGTCTGAATGTGACATGAGAGAAGTTTGGTTTCACTGATTCTGTGTATTTAACATTTCTCTTAGGTTACTACATCAGTGAACATGAACATTTGGTTGTGTTAGGGATAAATAATACGTCTTTTATAGAGTTCTCTCATGAGCGATACAACAAAGAGGTGAGTTTCACTGTTCCTGTTTCACTACTATGGAAACCAAGGCAGAGAAAATGAAACATTTTATCCAAAGTCGCATGGAGTTAGGAATAGAGAGCAGGTCATCCTAGCTCTAACCTATTGCTGTACACCGTGTCCAAGATACCATTTATAATCACTGCCTCATATAATAACTTTTGTTTAAAGTGCAACTAGCCAGTTTTGGGCCCCTCACCACAAAAAACACATTGAGGGGCTGGAGCGTGTCCAGAGAAGGGCAACGGAGCTGGTGAGGGCTCTGGAGCACAAGTCTGGTGAGGAGCGGCTGAGGGAGCTGGGGGTGTTCAGCCTGGAGAAGAGGAGGCTGAGGGGAGACCTTCTCGCTCTCTGCAACTCCCTGAAAGGAGGGTGTAGCCGGGGGGGTCGGGCTCTTCTCCCAAGGAACAGGCCATGGGACAAGAGGAAACGGCCTCAAGTTTCCCCAGGGGAGGTTTAGGATGGATATTAGGGAAAATTTTTCACTGAAAGGGTTGTCAAGCATTGGAACAGGCTGCCCAGACTGTGGTGGAGTTGCCACCCCTGGAGGTATTTAAAAGCCAGGTAGACATAGCGCTTAGAGATATGGTTTAGTGATGTATTTTGTCAGAGTTAGGTTGAATGTTGGACTCGATGATCTGAAGGGTCCCTTCAAACCTAGGTGATTCCATGATTCTATTATTCTATCCACATTTATTGGAGACATCTCTATTACATTGCGTTATTCTTGGCTTGTGTTTCTCAATGACTTTTTTAAAGTTTAATTTCATGAGATCTCTACCTGAATTCAGTTACTTAACACTGTGCAAGCTCCTGTTATTGTATGTTCTGTGAAGAACTAGTCCAACAGTCAGACTGCACTGAACAGGCATGTGGTATGCAGATGCGAATTGGAAGGGGCAGCATTTTAGCTAAGTCCACTGCGATGTAGCCATGCAACTCCTATTAACATTAATGAGAATCAAGCAGCTAAATCTCAGTGTGTTGTGCTGAAAATGCTCCCTGACGTGTTTGAAGGAATACCATTTTCATATCAAGTACTTGCAAATGTGCTGGTGCTGATACATAAAACCTAACATCCTAGAAAAGGACTCCCAGGTCTTTCATACTCTATAGCAAAGATGATCTCCGGGAATTGTTGATTGAATAACTCCACATGATGCTGTACATAATTTTTTTTGATAAGGAAGTTGTCATCTGTGTAGCCTCAGTATAAAGTTATATGGGTATGTGTTGCTTTAAAGCATTATGTTTTTGATTAATGGTCAAATTGACAGCTAAAAATTAGTTCAATTCAGCCTTTGAAATAATTTTTTTTTTACTCCTAGCTCTATCTGTAAACTTGAAAGACAGAACCATAGGTCTCTCTGGATTCTGTCCAAGTTGCCAGTTGTTCAGATGTTCCATCATAAAGGTTTAGCTAGTTCTGTTGAAGACAGCAATGGCAGATTTACAGGGTTTTACTTCAGTAGTGGTTTGCAGGTAACTATTAATTAGTGGAGAGAATGAGTCTAATTTAGGGGAGTCTGCTTGACCCTGAGAAAAATTTTATTAAGGATGTTGCAATTTGCAACTGATCTATCCTCTGTTACGTACTTTTCAAACATATTTGCATGGTCTGAAGTATCTACATAGTGTATTACATGAGACAGCAAGTAGTTAACAACTGTATTTACCATGCTTTTAGTCTATATTACACAAGAGACAACTCTGGGAAAGCAATATTTACACACTCATTCTAGGGCATCAAGTAAAGTTGCATAATGCATATATTTCTAACCAATTACACATCAGATAAAATTTTTTTGAAGGTATTCAAGACTAAAAAATGTCCTTCATCCCACACTAAGAACTAACTCTATAGGTAGATAATTACTAAAACATCTACATTGTTTAGATGCAAGAAATGATTATGATTTTCTGTAGTTCTGCTGTCAATCTCTGCCTTCTGTTCTTGTACTTTGGAGTATTCAGAGTATTATCTTCATACTGTATAGCCAAATTTTACCCATTATTTGATTACCCTATATGATTATCATGAAGTTTTAATATTGAAAATTAAAAGTAATTCAGAACAAATAATTTGATGAATTTCACCTTTCTCTCTTTGAGAGTGATTCATTTCTCAGATTTATTCATTATTCAGAGTGATTCAGTAATTCCTTTGGCAAATAATTCTTAGTGTGTCATTTTAATTGTGAATTATGAATATTACAATCAGTTTGTGCTCTAGCTTCTGTGCAGTAACACATATATTTTACTAACTTAAGCAATTCAGTTTGAATTTCCAACTGTGTTTGATTATAATAGGTGTTAGCAATGTATGCCAGGCAATCAAAATCCACATATCACGTGACTCATGGTAACTAACCAACCCAGCATGAAGGCAAACTACAAATTTGATAATCAGATGTTCAGTTTAAAATTTACTTTCAGCAAATACTCAAGCAATCAAGCCAAAAGTATACCCAGTGAACTCTGAACAATTGAGTGCTTTGAGAACATGAACATAAAAAGACAAACTGAATTTAAAGAACAGTTAGTCAAGGATACTTCTTTCAACTCTTTTTGGGGTTTGAGTTGCTGCCTTACCAATCTAACTAAATCTAGTTTAGTGAAGCATCTGAAAATAAGGAAAGAAATAGCTGAACATCAGTAAGGGTATCACTGGTCCTGGGACGAGTAGAGGAACATTCATTTTTATGTAAAAATCCAATTTTAAACTTTCAAAACTCTTAAATTATGCAAAGGATGAGTTGAGATGACTTACACAACCTCTGTTTTCAGATCCTTATTTCTTAATGTGAATGCATTCAATTAAAATGATTGAACAGTGGATTTCTGATAGATAGTAATATGTTGAGATAGAGAATTGTAGGGAATTGGTAGAGAATTGTAGGGAACTATTTGTAATTGCCATTCTGGCTATTATATTAAATCTAGCTCATGGGATTCCTAAAGCAAATCCTCAAATTGTTTTCAGAAGTAGGTTTGGGTTTTTTTACAACTTTAATATGCACTTGATTTGTGCGTCAGGTAAAGAATACTTATTCATACTACACTCAAAAATATTTGAATCTAGCAATTTGATTAATACTGCAATATTAATGCAGCTTGTCATTGGTCTTACTGGCATTTCATCAGTGATCTATGAGACAACAGATCCCTCTTCTCTGCGTATATCTCCAACAGAGCAAATAGCTTGGAAGATGAGCTCAAATAAAGCTAACATTTGATGTGTTTATTTCCGTGCCATTCTCTGACTTAAATATTCTCCTTTTTTCTTATGTAATATTTCATCAAATGGTATTAGTCATAAAAAGAACTATAAGAATTTTAAGTTCTATTTCATAACCAAAAAAAAGTTCCCAAGAAAAGAAAGAATTATCCATTCTGAGTAATAAAGTAAATAGAAAACAAAAGGAAACAAAACAAAACCCACATGATTTAAACAAGCATCTGAATTCATCATAAATATGTAGGAAGGATTCAATTTTCCCAACTTAGATCTACAACACTGCAAAATTTGGGGGCAAAAAAAAAGTGTGTATTTTGTAGCTAGTGACAGATCTGTGTTGTCTTTCACTAATTTGTTTAGATTTATTAGCTACTTTGACATCACAGAGCAAAGAGACCAGAGCGTAGTCTTCATCTGGTCAGTGTGAGTGACAAAGTGAATCAATAAAAGCACAAATAAGCACCTGATTATTCTATTTTTAATAGTCTGTTTATTGTGGGGTGTCTGTGAGTCAAGGACACATGATGCTATGCCAATTCAAGGTATAAACTTGTATAAAGCCTGTAACAATTTTTTTCTGATATTTCCCGTTATAGAAAACTTCTTTCAACAGCTTTTACATTTGCAACTATTTAATCATTTGTATAAATTTATTTTATCAAAGTTTGACCAAAATACTCATTTCTCAGGATGAGCTTGATGAGAGAAAAGGGTTTTTTTGTCCATGCTAAATCATTTTGCTAAAAGACACCTCTGCCATCATACTATGAATTAGGGATTTGAAACTTTGCATTCAGGGACTGAATAAAAAGTGAATGCCTTTACCAAGGTGCATATTTTGCTGTTCAACTCTTTTGTCAAATTGTGTTACTTGGTACAGTTTCTGGACTCTACTGATTTGAAGTTGTAAAACTAAGAAATAGATCTTCTCTGTATTATTCCAAGGAAGAACTGAATATGTTTTTGACTTTTTCTGGCTGCTTTGGAATCAAGTAAAAGTTCAAAAGATATATTGAGAACAGGGAAAGAGTTTGTGCTGTTCACTACATGTGTTGGTGCAGGTAGTATAGGGGAATATGTACTGGCCAGGCTGGAGTGCACAGGAACCAGTTTCACACTACAGACTGAGTGAAATAGAGACCTTTTTTCTAGGAAAACAGAAATTGTGGTTTTGTGAGTAAAGACTGTTTTCTGGTACATGTGCACAAGAGAAAGACGAGCATAAAGGAAGATAAATTTAGTCCCAACAGGGCAGGTCAAAAAATTGTGACTTGCTAAAGTTTCAAAAATTAATAATGTTTACAAAAACTAAATGCTGGCCTGAGTGGTGAATAGATCTCAGTGTGTTTTAAAAAGTTCATGCAAGAACAATAAGGCTGTTCTAGAAAAGTTAAATTAATCGTGTGACTTGATTGTCACTCAAAGGAGATAAAGGGCATTTCTGCTTCTAATGAATGATGTGCCTGAGGATTTTTCACAAAATCATGTGTCAGTACGAGAAACTTTAAAATTTAATAAAAATTTTTTTTCTTAGGTCTTGTCATTTACATTATTGAAATAAATAGGATAGTAATTTTAAGGGAAGATGTGACAGAAATCTGTAAAATCATGAACTGCTCAGTGGAATTACAGAATGCAGGCCCACTTGAGTAATAAAAAGGCTTTGCAGTAGTCTTCACATACGTGTTATAAGAGTCCTAGGTTTAGGACTTTTGTAATATAGAAATGTATAGGAATGACAGTTTTAAAAAAAAAATCTTCAATGTATGAAATACACAACAGGAGAAAATCATCCAGGCAAACCTCATTTTTTCTTACATAGGGAGATAAGACCTTAATACTTAATAACTTAACACTTCTCATTACTTATAGTCTATTCGCTTGGTGGTAGAAAGAAATTTTATCATTCTGTTTCCCTTTGTTATGTAGTCCCTTTAGAAGTGGATATTTTTCACTGACCTGAAAAATTTGTAACAGTAATATGTTTTCAAACTATAAATATTGATTGAGCAACAGTATGAATGTTTGCACTTTCAATATTTGAGAAGCTTCTCAAACATGGAATGAACATTAGCATCCTGAAAAAAATAAGTTCTGATTATTCGCCAAAGGGTAGTTTATGCAGGATTTTTATCTCTTTTATTAGATGACGTGTTTTTCTAGGATAGCTATTTAATTTTGAGTTGGTCTGGAAGACATTGAAGTTCTGACATGAATCTTAGTCACAGTGAACAATACATGCATGCACAAATTACAGGTCAGTGGAATGGAGTTAGACGAGCTACAAAGTAGCTTACTGTAAAATAATAACAAGTAATTAGTACCAAAGTCTCCTGTTGCAACCATAAATATACCCAGGCATCTCAAAATATCCAGGTGCCCCTTATCTAATGTTTACTGCAAACCGCAGAGGCACCAGCTGCCCAGAGCAAATTATAATCCTAACTGAGCCATAGGCTCTGCAAGCTTTGACAAGATGTTTGACCTCCTTGTTCCTCAGCCAACCCAGCTGTGAAATTGATAAAAGCAATTGTATAAAAACCAGACCCCACTGGAAAACAGATCTGCCATTGGCCTGGACAACAAAAATGGACGAATAAATGGCAAACACATCAGGGTCATCACATCCTGTTCTGCTTTATACTTAAATAACAGAGGCTAAATCTGAACAGTTGATTCATCACATACTCCTGGCTAAAGGAGATTAAAAAATGGGAGATAACAATGAAATGTAATGATCTTCCACCCAGGAGCTGTAGTACAATTTCAGTATTTGTTAACATAGGATACAGAATAGTTTTGTGTAAGTCAGCTGGATTTCTGCTGCTCACAATTATCCTACTGTGAGGGATACAGATAGTTTTACAAATGTGTTCTCTTAAAAGAAAAACAATAGCAACAGTTTTTTCTGAGTTGTAAATATTACCTAACATTAAAAAAGAAAGAATTCTAAAATGTACGTTAAAATTTTTTTAACTTTCTTATTTCTCTCAACTTGGCTTGAACAGTGAGAATTTCTTGACAACGATTCAGGTCTAATAGAATTTCTTTTATTATTTGGAGACTCTAAGTTCAGATCTCATACCAGAGATTAGTAGGCTGCAACTCACTGACTTAAATATCCATGTTTTGGATGCTTATTACTATATCTGGCATATTTATTTATCTAATGTGACAATTTAATCTGAAGAAACACTTTTCCAGTTGCATTCTAGAATGTATAGTAGCCATATAATTTCAATGAGCCTTGTGATTATATTAAATAGCTTAATCATTTATTAAAGCTCGATAAAAGCAATGTGTAGTGTGTAGTCAGTGACAACTATTTTAATTTTCAGTAGCGTTTAGAAGTTCTGAATCTATTGAGGATACATTACTTGATGTCCTGTTATTGACTGAGGAATAAAAGAACACAGCAGACACTAGTATTTTGATTCACACGCTGTTACTTCTGGTTCGTGACTGGGTGATGAAAGGCTTTTTATAAATATGACTAGTAAACAATAACTGACATTTATGCTGTAAGTAGTAAATGTGTGATTCAATGTTATCTAAAGTAGGAAACAATATAAATTCCACAAAGTAGCTGTGCAAAGTCTACATCTTTTCTGCAAATTGGTAATGCTATTACACAGTGTCTCTACTTGTGCTTTTTTGTCATTCAAGAGATCTTCATTTTTGCTTCCTTAAGAGATTATAGTATTTCCATGCTATATTCTCATGTGTCACTCGAAGATTTGGCTCTCAAAAGCAAAACGTTCCTATTTCCTTGCAGACATTTCTAAATAACTAATTACCAGCATAATCTTTGTAATAATCTGAACTGTTGCTGCTGTAGTAGGAAACTTTTAAAACAGCGTCACTGTATATCATTTATTTGCTGCTATCTGCTAATGCATTATTTCATTATTAAAACTTTTTATAGTAATTGGAAGAAATTCTGGTACATATCTGAATTTGAACTCACCTCTCCTGCAGTGCCTACCTAAATGAGAATCATAACAAGTAATTTATTGTTCAAATAACAGACATTTCCATTTCCATAGTCCAGTTATTCACTAAATATGTAATATATCGGTTTGGAAGGAACTGAAAGGCTGGGCAGCACTTCTGCGTGGTGTAAGGCTTGGGAAGGCAAACTTTCTCGGGTAAAATGCTTACTAAAGTAGCAACAAATCTATCCTTACTGCCAGAACACAGCGTTCAATTCATACCATCGTGTGAAGGGTAATTATGAGTTTAGATGGTACAAGCTCTTGCACTGCTCTTGCACTGTATCAAATTATTTTCATACAGCAGCTCACATAATTTCAATAAATGTCTTCATCATTTTTCACATCTTTCTCTCTGAAGAACCTGGCAAAGACTAAAGAATATGGTTTCACTAAAGGCATTGCAAAAATCCATGT
This sequence comes from Dromas ardeola, assembly GCA_013398915.1. Classification (NCBI taxonomy): domain Eukaryota; kingdom Metazoa; phylum Chordata; class Aves; order Charadriiformes; family Dromadidae; genus Dromas; species Dromas ardeola. Next base: position 1,640,563 of record VYZM01009863.1, read on the forward strand.
TACCTTCAAGTTTGATAAGAATAGACCATGTAACTTTACAACCTGTTTTCTCTTTATATTATTATTTCACCATATGAATTTCTAATACATTTGCATAATTTAATGCCTTTCTCTCCATTCAGAAAAGAAAGCCTTCAATGGGATTTACCAGGAATGCTAGAGAGGGTGTCTTTACATGTCAGAAAGAAATTGTGCTTAAGTGTTAGCACAGCACTCTTACAGGTAGGTGCACTCTTTGTGTACTCGCCAGTGAACCAGGATATTGTGTTTATCACCTTCAATGCTTGCTTCTGGTTTCAAGCTTCACTTGCACCGGTATGCAGCTGGCATAGTCAACATGCTGACACTTTGAAGCTTGACTTAACTGCTTGAATTTTATGGAAAAAAACCTTTGAGTTTCTTGTCATTTTCTTTGCTTGAAGTTTTCCTTGAAGGAACAGACTAAATAGAACAAAATCAAGCCTGTTTGTAAAGCTCTCTTTCCAGTCTCAGACAACCCTAGCAAATCTGGCAAGTGTAGAACACTAAATGTAGTGCCTACCAATTATTTTTAAAATTATGAGGAAAAAAAAAGAAGTAGGGATTTTTTCATTTTTATTTCCTTGCCTCATTCAGTTCATTTGAGACTCATCAGTGCATATATGCAGTTCTTGTTAGTATTATAATGGAAGCTAGGAGTATGCATCACCTGAAGAAGAAATAACTTTCTGCAGAACCGTCTGGTTTGAAAATCCTTTTGTTTTACACTTCTGCTGCAAGCATGTACACATTTCAGTATGTGCTGTGAGAATTACCTCTCTACCTTTAAGCCCTTTACTTGTCTAAAATGTAGGGAAAATAAAAGAAAGATTTTCACAAAGGTGAATGCTTAGAGAAAGAACGTGAATCAATATAAGCGCTGGAGCAGGTTTGTTGTAACAGCACGTTTTCCTAACATTTGGGAGAATGGCTGCATGTGTGTGAATGAACTTTGGATAACAGGCTTCAAACAAGCACCCACTGCCTGCCCGCATGGCAATCAAAAGAACATGTTAGAAGCAGTGTACTTTTGCCTTGACTTTTGCCCCGATCTTTGGGTAACTGGTAGCATAGTTCTATGGCTGCGGTGACAAATAGCATCTAGCTGATTTGCAAGTACAAAATTCATGCGGTACTTGGTAACGTGATACTGTGCCTGCCAATTATGCAGCAAAAAATATGTATACTTTCAGTATGCCTCAGGTGTTTTTTAATGTACTTTTACCATCATAGTAGGCACAGGTAAATTCAAACAATGAGAGTGAGAATGTTAATTCTCACCATTTCCAATATGATAAATAACTGGCCATGTTTATGAGTATTTTAACCATTTTAAGTATATCTATGTGCATACACACTTATCTATGACATTTTATTGAATAGCAGGGACTTTACATTAATTTGTGGTAACAGAAGGAATAATACATAACTACAAACATTTGAGGCAATAAGAAAAAAATTAAAAAAAAAAGACCAGTTCAAAATAAAATCAAGTTCCAAATATTTAGTTTAGATTTGGCTTAATTCACATAGATATTTGGAGGTCACTCACACATGAAAGAACATACTTATTTGCAATATGCAATTGCAAAGAAAATGAATCAATATGCAAAGAAAAAAGTCTCCCTGGAGCTAAAATTAAAACTAGCCAATCAGAAGAATAAACCTTTTGAATCTAGGTAACAATCAGTTAGGTTAAATAATGCGTAATAAATACTCAATTACTCTTTTCACTGAATAATTCCTGAGATCATTCAGGAGGTGTGTCAGTATTAGATTGGCACTTGTCTCAATAAAATATTAGTAAATAATGATAAATATTGAGCAAAGCTAAAAAAAAGTCCAAGAGCTTATTCATTTTTGCAAGATGTCTGGGAACAAAAAGCTGAATTTGCATTGCAAGTGTTCCATCAGTTGTATGTTTGACGACGAATCGATATTGGAACAGGGAGATAATTTCTTTTACCCATTTATGAAAATTCCTTTTGGTTTAGAAACTAATTCATTAAAGTAAAATCTAAACATTTTATTCTGAATAATTCTGAATGAAGGTATGTTATATTACATACACAGTTTCATAGATCAATAATTGTTTACAGTGCTTCAAAGAAGTTAATTGCTGTTTAAAAGTGTATTTTTTGTTGCATCACTTTGATCAGAACAACTGGCTGGGTTTTTTTCTCCTCTGGATTTTCTTTGCGTTGCCTATATATTTCTAAATTGTGGCTGAAGGTTTGCAACATACTTTTGCCAAAGCGTCATGTACAAAGTAAACTCAGATACTAATCTTATATTCAAAGATGCAGAATCCATGAACTTTTTTTTTTCTTTATTAACATAATACAACTCTTACTGGATTTTGGATCCACTATAACTGTGGCCTTAGATACTTTCCTACTGAACTGTTCCTTCCCATTTTGTACTCCAAAAATTTGCTGTTTCTTTCTGGGAGAAGTTTAGGATGCATTTTTTTATTGAATGCGGTTTTCTTCTTTCTGGATATTTCACAAACTTATTAAGAAATATTTGAATTGAACACTGCTCTCCAAACTGCTTAGCATCATCTCAGATGTTATAAATGCAGGCTCTAACTTTACCGTTATCCAATGTATTAAAAACACACTGAATACTACAAAACCAAGGCTAAAGTTTCTGATAGTCCCACTGATTTACCAATCTAGTTTGAGACACATTTAGTAATAATGCGTTTTCAGCTCTTGTGTAGTCATGCAACCTTTTAAAAGTAATTTGATCTATTTCTTTCTTATGACAATTCCGTTTCGGATTGTATTACACTATGATGTAAAAAAAGCTGTTAATCAGATCCGTTATTTCCCTGCTCCCAAAAGCCAATAACCTCATAAAAAGGGAAATTAGGTCAACACAATTTTAAAGTTCATGTTGACTGTTTCTTATCATCTCATTGTCCACTAGACACTTACAGATTGTTTAGAAATTTGCTACAGTACATTTGTGTGCATTAAGCTAGTCTGATCATCTTCTGCAAGTCAAACTTTTCTTTTATGTCCTCTTCCAGACCTTTAGATTTCCCACACTCATTACGTATTTTGGAAAATAATTGCTGTTATTCAAGGCTAAGATATATGGCAATATAAAATTGACCTTGCCACCTTCTTTCAGTCGATTAAAGCTGGGAATGGTCACCAGCAGTTTTCTGTACCTTCCACACCTATACCGTCCATGTAAAGTGTAAATATATTGAAAGGTGAAGGACTGTTAGAGAAGCTTGACAGAGCTGTAATTGTAAAATAAGCAGATTTGGAGGTTGTTTTTCCTTTCTGTATGTGATACAGAAACACAGAGGGATCCATTAGGTCTCATTTCAGAAGTGAGGTTTATATGTAATCAGAAATAGAGAGCTCAGATACAGCAGTTGTCTGTAGGTCTGGTAAAAAATAAATGTACTAACTGTGTAGGAGTGATTGTAGGAAAGGGAAAGATATGGCACAGTTAGCAAACAAGAAATTATTTTGGGGGACTATCATTGGCAGTGTCTGAATATATGTCTGGTGCAGCACAGTTAACTGGAATCCCAAATTTACTCTGCCAAAGAGAAATCTTGGACTGAATTTTACAAACTGCCTTGAACTCCATTTCCTGAATAATACGAATTGCTTAAAAATTTAGAATGGGCTATGGGTGTGTATTTCAAATGGGCTGGGTCATTACCCCTAGGATAGCTGGGAGAAATGTTGGGTCTGAATGGCTTTGAGTTCAGAATACCTAGAGGTGTCTCTTTCTTGGTTCCTGGAGACCTCAACATGACTAAAAATTCCAGAAGAAAAAGTGATACCCTGCACTATTTGAGCGCTGCATTAAATTTTTTTAATTATTGGATTGCCTTTGCTTTTACTGGAGAAATCCACAGTCGTATAGGTACAATGTGGGTTTGCAGTTAAGATACTAACAAGAAAAGTATGAGGGTAATAATAATATTTAACTTGTATGTAGCAGGTTTCATCAGTGCTCCCAAGCATTCTATACTATTACCCCCAAGAAAATGACTTGACAAATCCGGTGACCTCACAGTGAGTTAAAAATCCCCAGGAAGAATAAGTAGGTAATCAGGATCTCAGTTGGGACTATAGTGCATATCTCCCTGAATCCAGTATTTTCTCCACAGAAACAAACCATTGTTGTAAGATTATTGAATGTTTCTCCGAACTCCTGTAGTGTTACGATAGAATGGAGAAAGCAGTCATGCTTTAACATGTCTGGAAATATAGATGTTGATGCAGCCACCTAAAAATGTCTCATATCTATGTCCTAAAAAACTGTCAGTTTTATTACCTGCTGGTTGTAGCAACTTAAAACATACAAAAGAGGACTTGATTTTCTGTTTTCTTTCTTCAGAAAACATAGCTGCAACTGAGAAATCTTTTTACATTAACCTCCATTCTCCATCACTTTAAATCATTATTTGTAGAAATTATTAGCGTAGGAAGTGTTTTTGCATACTGTCTGGCACCCTCTACTGTGCATAAATATTCCAAGCATAAATATTATGTTATTGCTGATGCTGTGCTATAATTAAAGTACAAAGAGTCAAAAATACGAAAATAAAATATTATATCATTCAGTGAATTTACAGGATGATCTTTGTCTGATAGTACGTGCATGTGTGCCTCATAATAACTATTTCTTCATATCAGTGCCCCTTTTCACTTAGGGTGCTTTTTATATTCCTTTCCAATAAGTGGGAGTATGGAAGACTTTCTCTATTTGTGAGATTTATCATTCTGAAGCTCCATTTATGGCTTTGTGATGTTGCCCTCGGTTCACTCTCTTCGTTTCAAAATACAAAAATAAGATGATGTGCAGAGCTTCATATACCTCCCTAGTATCCTCCTAGAAGAAAAATATTTTATGGGAACAAGCCATGAAAAGGCACTAAACACACATGCTACTATAACCACCTTTTCTTGAAGGAAAAACAAGTGGTTATGCAATTTTATAACATGACTATAGTACAATGTGATAAAGTGGAGGCATTTCCCTATCTGGTTAATATAGCAACTCGAGGAATTACATATATATCTTGGAATATCACAGTACAGTTTTCAAATGGCTGGATGTAGCCAGTAAGTGCATTTTCTACTGAGAGAAGCCTATAGATCTATGCCTCTGCCAGAGTCCAATACTCTCTGACCAGCTTCTTTTAGATATTCCATGTGTGGAGGGTACAATATTTCATATCGCATTTACCTGTTTGAAGATACAGTATGTTCACTCAACTGACGTAGGTGTTTATCTAAAATAAAGGCCACTCGTCTGTCCCCTCCGTGTTGAGATAAAGTCAGGTTTCTTCACAGCAGCTGTGGTCAGTCACACACTACGTCATTCCCTGAATTCCATAGGCACATCGGTTACACACTACGTTATTCTCTGAATTCCATAGGCACATCACCCTTCCCCATCCCCACTGAGCCATTTTAGGGGTTTATGGGTCAGTCAAAGCTGCCACAGAATTTTACAGGCACATCAGAAATGACACATTTTATAAAATTGATACCACATAGTGATGAACCACAAGCATTTTTAATTAAAAACTAAATAAAATTAATTAACTTCATTCTTTGTAATGGTTTAAAAAGAGGTGAAATAAAGTCAGTGCCAATTAAAACTAATAAACCTCAGATTAAATCTGTTCCCTCCTACTTCTGTGTAACAATAACATCCTTTGTGATGTGTAGCTTTCAATGTTGTTTTTAACAGGCTTTTGACATGCAGAAAGTCCTATTCTGTTCAAACAAATTAATAAAGTTATACTATTTTCAAGATCTGAAATTACTTCTTTGCATAGTGCACTCTGAGCACAGGATTGCATTCTTTTGCTTAATTTAGAAATGCAATGATTTTCTGTTCAGTTCTTCTCTACCATCTAGACTGGCCAAGGAAATTAATGATGAAGCAGGTTTTTATTCCTATGTCAAGCTTTTTGAAAAGATGTTGAGTAGACATTCATAGGTTTTAAGGAGCTTTCAACAAAACTTAGGTGAGATTCAGCAGTATCTAGCAATGCTATAAGCAAGTTTCCAAAATTCTTGCTTCCCTGACAGCCTGTGGGTTGTATTACTTAGGTTAGGATAGCAAAGAGTCTTAGATGCTCTGACATCCTTGCCTTCACCGGGATCTTTGGGAGCTCCATGATTGCTGGTCTGTGACAGGTGAGGCTCTGAAACAAGGACTCGGAAATGGCTTTTACACTGTGTTCCAGAAAGTTTGAATTTCGTGTATTGCTTGTTGTTGTTCCTCCCCCACTACAACCACCAATGACTGATGAGTATTGATTCAGGATACATAGATTATCTTTTTCTTTTCTATATTAGAGATTTCAAACCAGTTTTTTTTTCTTATTTGGTGTTTTTTTTTCGTAATTATTATTTAAAATAAGTGTGAAAAAACAAAACTAGATTTTTCTAAATTTCATGGAGTGACTTCAAGCCATTTACTTCGTCTTTTTCAATGAGAAATGAATGCTAGCAGGGTGCTCTCAGGAGGGGTCTTCACTGTGATGTGATCCCTTATGGTCTGTCATCTCCTAGATTTCTTAACTTCACAGAGCTTATTAGTACTTCAAAGCTCATTCCTTGGGCTTCTTGAGAGGGGGTTGTCTGAAGAGAGCATAACAATTTCGTGTTACTGTATAATCCACTCTTGGAAAGAACATGTATCAAGCTGATAGTTATATGTGGAAAGCCTTTTTTGATTGTTATTGTCTTTTATTGTATTTCTAAATGTCTCATTTCTGTACAATACTGGAACCTGCAACAGGTGTTCTGAAGCAAAACATAAAAAATATGTGTATAGCAAGAGTTAATTATTTCATGTCATTATGGACTCTGAGCAGCAGCATGCAATGAAGTAAGGTAAAGTTTGCGTCTTTGTACAGTTCTTAATCCCCTGAGAGCAATGAACACTGCAAAGAAATTTGTCAGGACTTTTAGTGAGAAAACAAGACCAGAGAACTAGGAAATGCATCTAGTTTGTAGATTTGATGTTATTCTTTCTCTGTCAGGGCTGTGGTGGTGTCCATCTCTGGTTCACTCCTCAACTCATCTTTCCCTCTGATACTGGTTTTCTGACATAATTACCTCTGCAAAGAAAAATAGTATATATTATACCAAAAAGGGATTTTATTGGGCTACACCATATCTCATTAGGCATACTAGCATAGAGTAGGTTTTATCTGGTTGCAAGATAAAGGTTACAGAATTTTCAAGTCTTTTAATATACAGATGTGATAATTCTGTTCTGCCTAGAATCCATAGAATAGTCCTCATAAATTCTAATTCTAACTCTAATCAGGCATAATAACATAGGATTTAACAAGAAATAAGGCCTAAATAAAAGCTAAAGCAGTTATTTTTTATTTTGATGAGAAGGCTTAGAATTTAATAATTAAAGGGATGGGAGCAGACTATGGCTACACTGACAAGTAGAGGTTAGTAGTCTCACTTTCTGCCAGTCTTTTACTTTTTTTTTTCCAACAGTGTAATTCTGCAACTTCTCTAGCTTTAGAATAATCTCACCTAGTTTCTGAATGATGACACAGTCTCGTCCCTCTTGTTTTACCTTCTCAGAAATAACACTAAGTTCTGCCCTGTTAACCCCTTCCTGAATGCCAAGGAGATCTAAAGCTGTAGTCTCTATTATTTAATTACTTTACTCTAGCTTCAACAGCCAAACAAACAAACAATTGGCCCATACTAATTTGAAAAATGCTGTGTAGGGATGAATAGATAGAAAAGTTTGTGGATCGATAGATAAGAGGGAAAAAAGAGAGAGAGAATGAGCTATATCTTGGAAGACACCTGCTTGGGACATAGCAGTGTAATCATCCTACTCTTTTGTCTGCTGAGATATCTAAGCAGGTATATTTAAAAGTATTTCTTTTCTGTTTCATGCATCACTTCTGGCTTTCAGTCAGCTAGGGTTTTCCTTTTTGATTCCACTAACTGCTTAATTTCTTCACTTCTCAAGCTCTGTTTTCACCTCTTCTTTCATCTTTTCTCTCATTTCTTCATTCCCCAATGGCTCGTCTTATCTACTATGGTTATTTCTCTCTGCCTCTTTCAATCCAGCAGATAACCTGAGGGCATAAAAATTATCTTCCCTTATTTTTTATGAATATTTTTTATTTTACAAATAATTCATCTTTTCCTATATGAATAAAAACCTGAACGTTTTGATAAATAGAAAGCATCTCCCTTTCCTAGTGAGTTATGTTGCAAACACTAAATGTTATCCCACAATGATATAAACAGAACTTTTATCTCTGTCCAGGAGTATTACATGAACTTTAAAAAGAAAATATAACCCTAAACACCTTTCTTGTTTGGATTTCTCCTATGTTGTACTAGAATATATTCATCTAGAGATATACTAAAGGAATGTCTCCACATTTTATTCAGGTGGAAAGACAAGTTTGCAGTTCTGGTTTTAGTATATGCTACTATGATTTCAAACAAAATGTTATTCTTGTTGATGAAGACAGAACTAGTAAATGGAGAGTTGGACTAGGTGATCTTTAAAGGTGCCTTCCAACTCTAACCATTCTATGATTTTACGATAATTTTTCTAAAATTAAAAAGGTACACATTTAGAAGTGTTATCAGGAAGGACAGCTAAATAAAATATTATTGCTCTTTGCCAACTGGTACGACTGCCAGCTGCACCCTCTGGCTGTAGATTAGGAATTTTTGGACTATTGCCAAGATAAGAGAAGAAAATTCTTTGTGCCTCATTGATTCTTGGTCAGATAAAAGTAGAGGATTTGCTTGGAACCAAAGTTATGCTGTTTCTAAAGAAAATGTTCATCAGAGTAAAATTCAAATTGTATAACCCATATCAGTCAAGAACATGCATACCCAAGGAAAATTAAGTTTTTGCTGCAACTTCTTAATAATTGATGGGGAGGGACTCTTGATCTGGGGGTGGAGGAGGGAATGGTTTACAAACTGGAAGAGGGGAGATTTAGATGAGATATGACGAAAAAATTCTTTGCTGTGAGGGCGGTGAGCCCCTGGCCCAGGTTGCCCAGAGAAGCTGTGGCTGCCCCATCCCTGGAGGGGTTCAAGGCCAGGTTGGACGGGGCTTGGAGCAACCTGGGCTGGTGGGAGGTGTCCCTGCCCAGGGCAGGGGGTGGGACTGGATGGTCTTCAAGGTCCCTTCCAACTCTAACCATTCTATGATTCACTGATTATATAATTATTACTGTTTTGGTATGGAAAGTGCTTAACTAAAGAAATAAAAGCCTGTCATTTGTTTATGTGTATAAGTGTAGTCCTCTTGAAACGTACTGAAATTACACTGGATCAAAGCTCCTGAGGATCTAGCACAATTTTTTTTATGATTTAAATGTTATGATTTAAATCTATTTCTAATTTTAAGATTTAATTACATTTTATGATTGAAATCTATTTTTCAATATAAAATTACTTACAGGCTTTTTTTGCCTTTTGAATGGTTTCATATTATGACAAAATGCAGGTGAATGTAAGCGTTTGTCAAAGACTTAGTACTGTTTTACTTATGTGACAGTCATAGCTCAATGGGTTTTCAGTTTTGCATTTTCTTGCATTGGTTGATAATAAGGCGTGCCAGAAAAAAAAAAGAAAAAATAAAGACACATGTTCAAAAGAGAATTGACCAAAACTACTACTATGGATCCTGTTCGCAGAGAATGTACAGCTCTGCTAAGACGTTCAGATCCTTCTGAACTCTGGTTCTCTATTCATCTTATGAAGAAAGGAAAAGGTAAATGTCACCTATAGAGGAGCCTAGAGGTACCTGTCTATATCTAATCCCATCTCTCTCTATGCCCCATCTAACGGCAGAAAAGTGAGGAATCTGCTGTGACTCAGAAAGAGGGAAGAAATGTTATTCTAAGACCTATTTGAAGAGCTGCGTGGAAAGAATATGAAGGAGGTGGAGGAGAATTCCTCCACTTTTCCTTTTAAGAATGGGGAAAAAAGTTTGCATTACAGATTTAGGAAACATTGGCATTGACCCCAAGGTGCTTCTCTAGCAGCAGAATTTTAGGTACCCAGAGATGAGTAAAAGTTCCGTGAATACAATTCAGTGTGTTCTGTAGCTGCAGTAAAACTTGAACCCATTTAAAATGCTTTTTAAAATCTTGTAGAACACAGAGCCCCACAGCAGTACATGCGTGGAGATACATTTCCAAGGCAGAGGGTTGTAATTACCTTTGTGCTGCCTGTGCATCTATGCTCACAGGACCAGCACTGGTGCCGTTCACTACCAGTTTTGATTAGGTGGATTTCCTAATATAAGATTTAAATTTGCTGGAAGGCCTAGAAGAAATCTCTGAATTCTAATAATGTGAGAGTTATATTGAAAGAGTTTGTTGTGTTGATGAGATGGCCACTGTCTTTCCCAAGCTTTTATCATTGCTTTGACATTGCTGAAGCAGGCAAGAGAAGATCTGTTTCCAACAGTGACAACGAAGTGGGAGTAAACACCGGAGTTTCCTGGGCCAAACTCAGTGATGTATTTGTTGACAGTGATCACAGTGAAAAGCAGTGTGGGAAATAAGTCTTTAGAAAGCAAACCAAATGTATTAGTTCAAGGGAAAAGTTTTGTTTTCTGTAATTTTCAAAGCTCCCTAATAAAGAATTGTCTAAACTAATAAGGACTTGATCCAAAAAAAACCCTACAAATTGGAGATGAATTTTCATCAAATGAAAAAGCAATCAACTAACCAGCAAGGAATGATCATTGTTTCCATGTATTGTTTGTGTTGCTTAATGCTTTCAGTTAGTCATGCTGCTCCATGATGCTGCTTATATGGATTAAAAAATAAAGACTGTATGTGAGTGGGTTTGTATCTAAGCATATAGGGAGGGGTAGGAAACGAAGGGGGAGAAATTGTGGGAGGATGAATGTAAAGTGAAAAAAATCACTTCTCAGTAAGGCTTGGTGTGCTTATCATCGTGTCATTGTGGAGTGGTTGATAGGTATCATCACAGACATAGTTTTTAAGGTGCATGTTATAGTGGCCTTGAGGCTTTCAGAAAAGGAAACTGGCCTTATACAAAATCTGCCAAAAATATGAAGTGAACAAATGGAACTACAGATACATGGCTTGGCTCTTAATTTTGTTTTTCCCTCTGTTAACTATTTTCAGGAATAATCTTGAATGCTTTTGTGGTCTTAAATTGCTGCTTCTGAAAAAATTCATACAACAATTTAATAGCCATATTCCTATGACTCAGGATTAAATACAGGGCAGTAGATTGTTCAGATATTTCACAAAATTTTAAAACTGATTGCATCTCTTCAATAAATCAGGAATTGTTGGGTACCTCTTCCTTTGTGGTTGGACCGATATATGTTCTACTTATATGAAAAAGTCATTGGGCAAACAAAAAAAGCACCGGAGAATATTGAATAGTTCAAGAAGAAAATGGTCCTCATTGAAAATGTAATATTTGGTTTTAATTTAAAAAATGCATACAAAATGTAAGGAAACTACGAAGTTGATTCTGTTTCATTACAATTAATTAGAACTTTCCAGAAACTCACTGTGGGATTTCATACTGAAGAATCATACTAAGTCTGCGTAGCTGGATGCCACTGTTTATTTCTCTTCAACAAGAATCATGCTGCAACCTTTCCAGGAGCTCTATCAGAGTAAAGACTGTTTAAGAACCTTCCTGCTCATTTACTGCTGTACAATAACTTTTAAAATAACTTTTAACCATTAAAGGTCTGAACCTTGTTTTGATCTTGCCTGTACGACTATAAAAATATATAGTGATAACTGAAATATATGAATTTTCAGACTGACTTATCTGTTAAAGTATTTTTCCTGAGGCAAAGCCAACAGCTAAAACTTTGCCGTACCGTCGGCAACTGGGGCTGTAGAACAAATCTGTCAAGCCTGTGCAGCTTTCAAATAAGCAACAAACCCGTTATGATTGAGTTCTTTTTGTAATTTATCTGGGTTTTTTTCTTTGACTTTATTCAGTATACAAAGTGATAAGTTAGGAGTAGTAATACACTCCAGTTTTTATTGTATAGATTAATACACTGTTATAAACCCATTACTTAATAGCTATCTCTACTTTTTATTTGTTAAGGCTCACAGTATTTTTTTTTATTTTACTAGTAATATACTAGATACTAAAATGATGCTCACACAGAATTAAGTTTCAGCCATAACCAGCACCATTAAGATAGCAAAAATAATGTAGGTCCATTGTCAGACTGGAAACTTACTGTTATTCTGCTTCCAGCACAAACTTCTATTCAATGGAAGGCTCACAAGTGTTCCAGGATAATTCGTTTGTAGTGTGATTTACTGACGTGCCTTTGGACTTTACCTAACAAGACTATTACAGCCACGAATATCACGTTTCATTCACCAGTCCCACAGAAAAGGCGCAGAGTTTTGGTACAGTGAGATTGTGCTGCCGCCGACTCATAACTCTCCAAAGAATGATGGTATCAGCAAAACCCTCATGAGGATTCTTGAATTGAGTAAGGTCTTGATATACAATCCATTCCAAATTTTTATTGATCATAACAAAATCCTTCTCAAACTCCCAGCTATGCAAAACCCCAACTACATCAGAATCAAATTTTCTGATGAAGTTATAGATAAAATTTTACCATTTAAATTTCTTTGCTTTATTTCACCCTGCCCTTCCAATACTTTCACATCTTCTAAAATACAAAGTTGGCTTGTGTGAACATTAACACTGAATTTTTAAATAACTATATTTTCTGCAGGCTTTTGCTAATAGTTTCAAGTTTAATAGGCATTTTGTAACATTGGAAAGTAAACTACTGCAACTGATGAGAAGCTGCACATGGTTTAAAGCTTTGCAGGGTGATATCAATGCCATTTGCATCCATCAGTGGAATTACTAGCATTTTATTTACTCAGGTGCCAATCAGTGTCAACTTCTTACAAGTCTAAGATTTTCAGATATTGCAAGGCCAGAAACTCTGATCTGAAATCCAACTTTATCGTACTTGCACCATTCCATTTCCTCATTAGCCTGTGCTTGTTGTGCTTTCTCCCAGTTCAGGTACATTCCTGATGAAGCGTTCCTATAGTGGAAATAGTCACAAAGGTCAGAACATTTTGGCACATGCAGGCTGCACTCTCCATAGAAGAATGTAATAATTTCACTGATCCAGATGATAGATAGGTTTTTCCTCCCTTCTACAGGGCTGAGAATCCATAGTCAGAGGCCTGAGGGATTTCAGGTAGAATATAATGGATATAGCATCATGCTACCATTTAAGTCCAAATACACACAAATTCTACACCACCTTTTTCAGGGGTCATAATCCGTTTCCACAAGGAATTCTAAAGAGATGGGTAGATAAAGAAATTCCAAGTATCAGATCTTCAATGGAATGACACTGACAAGGAGTCACTGTGGCTGCACTTGGGTGTGAGCTTTAGGAAACTGGAAAATAATGTCTTGCAGGACTTCCATAGAAGTCCCCTCCCATCTGTTTTAAAAAATGCTAAAGATGCAACCAGTATTGTAAACGTTTTCTTCATTTTTATGGTTGTTTTACTTGAACAGCACCTGTTAGGAACAATCCAATTTCTGAAACACAGATGATTTCCTTCTGGATTAGCTTCAGTATCCATAGGACTGTATCAGGGAGAAGAAAGACAGTAAGTTAAACTTATAGGCTTAAAATGGACTCTACAAAAGGAAAACACTGTCGTGATTTTTACTTCCAGAAAGAAAGAAAAAATGGAACAATTTTTATAAAATTTTCTAGGTTTCTTTCAACATCTATACTGTTAGTAGGGTATTGCAAAAATTCCAAACATTGTTTACTTTGGCGTATTCCATTTTTAAGGACTGCTCAAGTGCCTTGCATTTGAAGTAGAAGAGTGTACTTCATTCGCAATATAAACTAGGAGAAAGAAAGAACTGAACAAAAAGAAAAAAGAATAAAACTTCTCATGATTGATTTTCTCTAAAAAGTTGCAACCTTTGTTAGAAAATATTTAGTCAGACTTTTAGCAGCAATTTTGTTTAATTAAATGCTACGGTCAATACAGCAAAAACCACTTTGCAAGAATACAGATTACACTTTTAACTCTCTCCCAGCTCCATGCAATTAATTGTGTGGGGAAGTCCTCAGACCCATATGACACACTATCTGAAGAGCTTTGCAGACAGGGTATATTTTGAAAATAGAGTATAGCGGTTCCCTGAACAGCACACATGAACAATTTGTTTCAATGTAAAAAAAAAAATATTTTTTTTTTTCTCTAAAACATTTTCTTTTTTTAATTCTCAGAATGACTGCTCTTTGGCTGCTGTTCATATGAGAAAGGCTGAAAAAAGATGATGACACTTTATGCATTTTTAGAAGCAACTGATATTTAAGCGATGTTAGAAATATTTTAATTCTATAAATTGTAATAAAAATTGAAATAAAAGTGATGGCTGATTTCTCTAAGGAGTCATAGTTATTTCAATATTTTGTATATTCTTAGGAAAACTACTGCCTTGAAAAATATATCTTCAGAAGTCTATAACAGAAGAATTAATATTTAAGTTGTTAAATTGGTCCTAATGTAATAAGCTCTTATTTATTTCTTTATTATTTCAATATTACTTAAATAATCATGCCATTCTGCAGCCAAATAGTGACTTTGAATAATTCAGAGAACACTACAAAGTGCTGTTTAAATTCATGTAAGCTTGAATTAGTGATAGTAGAAACTTAGTAACCTGGGCTACAAATTATATGCCTTTTTAATATTGTATTTAGACTGGTAGAGCAGAAGCCTTTGCATTTAATTTGTACACCGCTCCACATGAGCAGAATTCAGGACTTTCTAAGTTGACTCAGGTTGGTGATTTGTGAAGTTTGATGGTGGCTACAATAGATATTTCTGAAGAAGGTGGCAAGAACTCTCTGAAAATATCTTGCTTGCTCATGGGAGAACTTTGCCCCTGCCCTCCATCATTAAGTTTTGACATGAAACATAGATCTGATGAAACGAAATATTCTCTGTAGTCAGCACCCCTTATTTGAAAATTTATCCTTTGAAGAGGCAATTCAAAGACTTGCTTAACTAACTGGAGTCATATTCAAATATTTCTAATGTCTTTGCAAATCTTGTGGGAAGGATGAAGAAAGAGAAAGTAAGGGTATTTGGAAAAAAATGGAACTAGAGGATAAGAAGTGAAAAGGATAGAAACAGACACAGGAATTCTGGGTCTCTTCTATCATAAAAACTGTTTAAAGAAACATTTTTCTCTGCTGACTTTATAAGCTCCGAGATGTGTTGCCAGTTTTCTTAACTAGACGTGACTACTCAGGTATGATTTCATGTAGAACAGCTCTAAATGCTCTTCACTGCTCTGTTGTTTTTTTTCCCAGACCAGTGTTCAATCTTTTTAATTTATCCAAGGCTGACAACAAATATTCTGGAGGGGATTATATGTTTTTTTTTTTCCATTTTCTTTGTTTTACTGAAGTAGCGTCAAAACCAGAGATCACCCAAATGTGCTTTCATTGCATACCACGCTGCTTTCTGTAGTGACTCCCTGTAGTATAAGCCAGTTACCTTAAAAATTAAAAGATACATAGTTAACAAACTTTTGTAGTTCGAGTTAAAAATGAATCATACGTTTTTGTATTAATGTGATCATTCTTTATATTTTCAGAGTCATCAGTTAAGAGAGCAAACACCTAAGGAAACTTGATCATCTGTAAAAGGTAATACCCTAAAAGTATTATCCTATAAGACAGGTATTCAGTATATCTACACTATTAAATAATATCAAGCAGAAAAAAAAAATCCATATTTCTTTGTGTTTTTAACAACTTTATCCAGTTTTTATTGGCATTATTGTCAATTGGCTGGAGACACATGATTATTTCAATCAGCTGACAAGGTTGCCAAAGCTGAAAGGATAAAGTTGTTTGAGAACATCACAACGGACATGATTTTGAAGATTACAATCCTTGTCAATGAAAATACTTCTTTTGTCTGAACGACTGTTTAACTATTTATCTATATCAGGAGTGACTTATATTCTTGCTCCTTCTCCTCCACTAGTGTAATTTCAGTGTATTATTCAGCAAGGACTTATCTCCATTATTATCTATGTATGTTTAGGAAATGTCACTCAGGTTAATTTATATATATACATACACACATACATAAATATAATATGACATGAGTAAGGGGTTCAAGCATATTTTAATCCTTGCTGGAAGCCCCAAATAGGAAAAGACAAAGAAGGAAAAAAAGGAAACTTTATGTTGGATTGAACCTTTAGTTCTGTTACCTTGGTATTTGATCCTGAAAAATGCTGAACATTGAAGACAGCAGAAGCAGAGCATGTGTTTACCGGGGCTGGGCTTGACTGTTACAGATATAAACTGAAAAGAAGTGGGTTGACTCAGCCAAGAAATAAAAATTCTATTTTTCAAATAACCTTCATACCAAGTGGGAATGATTCTGTCAACATCTTTTGGTACATGATTAATCTTTTTCCCCCTTCCTATCAGCAGAATCAGCTTGTCATGCTACAGAGTCATATAAATCTGTGATGCTAGAATTGCTTGTGTGACGGCAAGGAAAGTCAGCAACCTAGGGGTTAGCTCATTAGGACAAGAAGGAAGGAACAGTTAGGAAAACATTAATGATATATTTTGGCTATCAACATGCATTAATTCTACATGTTATACAAGTCAAAAATCTGTTTGTGTAAAGTTGTTGAAAAATAGTATATTGAAAATGCCTTGGCTCTTGGGCTTTCTCCACTGGCACTAATGAGGTAAACACTGTGTGAAATGTGGCATGTGGATGAGCTGTGTTCTGAGCTCTTATTGTGAATCAGTTGTAAAATATGCTGGAACTCTGCCACAGGAAAAAAAGTAATTTCACTTAAGCCTATAAACCTATTCTGAGTGAATGAGGTGTTTAAATTGTAAATATCACAATCAGGGAACTATCAATCAGCATGCTTTCAGCAAAAGAGATAGCACCAAATACAGTTAACTTGACAATTTTTATTTTTTTTTAAATAAAATCCCTCCTGACCAGAATTGCAAGAAGTATGATGTTATTTGTTTATTTGTTTGTTTGTCTAAAGCAATGGATTCTGCTTTAGCAGAATGGTGATTTCAGAGAAGTTCCAAGTAGCATAGGTAAGGACTGACTTACTTACACAAAGTTACGGAATGACTCTGCTGGCATTTATTTACGAGTCATGGGGCACAATGACTTTTGCCAGTAGGAAAAATGAAGGAAAGGGAGTAAGTTTCCTAAACAGTCAAGTTGGGAAGAAAGTGCCCCAAAAGAGTAATTTATAATGAATCAAAGGAGCTGCACAAATCAGGAGAAGGATCCTCAGAAATCCATAGTAATTCGACAGCTATCTAGAAGTACAGGTGGCCTACTGACACTCCCTGAAGGATAAACATTTGAGCTACATAGTAGGCACCTCTGTTCACTCAGGATACAGGCTCCTGTAGTCCAGAATCTAGCTTTTGGCAAATATCTAGTGATTAGAGCAACAAGCTGAGAAGAGAAAGATCGGGTTCTTGGGCTCATCTTAACTTGAAAGGAGTCAAACACACCTGGCTGACTTTCCAGGAGGAGTTGCATATCTTGGTCTACCAAGCTATCAAACAAGCTGAACAGGGGCAGCTTCTCACCTTCCTACTCATTCTTGGCTGGAAACTGGAATTCATTGTGGCCTCTGATGAAAGTGCTTATGTGACGCTGAGTGCGTCAGAAATAGTCAAGAAGTATCCCCTCCTCCCCCTTATGACGCAAATATGAAAGCCGTGCTACGAATGGCAGAAGAGCGAAGTATTTTAGAAATGACAACCAGGCTGTCTCACCCTGGATGCTTCTATTCGAGAGACAACTTCAACACCTCTGTGCTTTGATTGAGGATGGGATAATTTTATACAGTTAGCTCACAAGCTGGTGGGAAGTTTGAGAAATATTGGGGTCTTTGGCAATGGACATCATAAAAATATATGAAAAGTGAATAATTAAACAAATTAAATGAAAAAGTAATTAAGCTACATCTCATTATGGTAAAGCTATACCTTGGACATAAAGGAGCAAAATGATGAAATCCTTGTTCATAAAATTAGTACCAGTCATTCTGTGCAATGGATAAAATGGTAAAAACTCTGTCACTGTCTAATTAAGCACTAGACCATGGTGGATATTTACAGCCATCTGTATCCATGTTAATGGCTGGCATTTGAATTCTAAACTGCAAAGCTTTATAATCCTTTAACACTTTTGATAAGTATCCGTAATATTTTGAGCTCATATACAATTACTGTCCTGCTTTCAGCATATACGTACAGCACTAAGATGTGCTAAGGCAATCTTTTAATTCTCCTCAGTCTGATTTTATAGTTATCCTTAACAGCTAAGCTGTATCGGTGACAAAATATGAAATCGTTTGGGGATTTTTGTTCTGTTGTCCTTATACCTGTAACTCCTTGGTGTTTTCCTGACCAGTTCATCAGTCAAAACTGTTTGAATATAGTAGGTACACAAAATAGAACAGCAATTGAACTGGTGTCCTTTTTGTACTGTAGCTGCGAGTGCCTTGTTCCTGGTCTATAAAACCCTGATATCCAAGAAAGGGTGTTCTATATCTATTTCACAGTCTGTGAAAGGAATGATTTTTGGAAATTATTTGCTGAACATCTCCAAAGTAAGATATATGTCATTTTTACTGATGACTGATAAGGGAGATGCCATCTATGAAGCAACAGCACAACTTTGTCAGTCTAGAGGACAATATTTTAACTTAACACATAATCATATCCAGCAATGGCGGTGTCAAAACAATAGATGATCTTCACTACAGTGCTCTCTGCAGATACTGGACTACAAATATCAGAATATCCAAGAAGCTATGTAGTTTCTTGATCACTATAGTACCCAAATAGGGAATAGTCTTGCACATTCAGCTATAAATAACTTTGAAGAATGGACATGTTTATTTATATTGCTCTGTCTAGTTTTCTTCCTTGTTTCTTACTTTGTGGGTTTTCTGTAGAATGCACTTTGGAGAGAATGGAGTACTTTACAGTCTTCTTTTCAACACAGAGGGCTCAACATGTACAGTTGCAGACAATGTTTGTTTAAGTCCACAGAAATACTGTATTGAACCCAAACAGGAAAATGGCACCAGGCAAAGCTGGGATGTGAAGCTGTTTTTCATAGACTCATAAAATAATTGAGGTTGGCAGGACCTCTGGAGATTGTCTCGCCCTACATACATGCTCAAAGCAGGGCCAACTACAAATGTTTGTACAGAAGCATGTACAGTTGGCTTTTGACTTGTACGCTTAGCTTTTTAATATCTTCTGGGGTGGAAACTCCCTGTCACTCTCGGCAAACTATTCCAATGTTTCATAGAATCATTGAATGGTTTTGGTTGGAGGGACCTTAAAGATCCTCCAGTCCAACCACCCAGCAACAAGCAGGACATCTTCCACTAGATCAGGTTGCTCAGAGACCCATCCAGCCTGACCTTGAACACTTCCAGGGAGAGGTCATCCACAACTTCTCTGAGCAACCTGTTCCACTATCTTACCACCCTTATAGTAGAAAAGGTTTTTCTTATGCTTGAATTTCTTGTATTTCAGTTTGAGGTTGGTGGAACCTCTGGAGATTGTCTCCAATTGCCTCTTGTCCTGTCATTGGACCACTGCCAGAGTCTGACTCTGTCTTCTTTACTCCCCCTATCAGGAATTTATACATGTTGACAAAGTCCTCCCAGACCCTTCTCTTCTCCAGGCTGGACAGCCCCAGCTCTCAGCCTGTCCCCATATGAGAGATGGCCCAATCCTTTAATCATTTTTGTGGCCCTTCGCTGGACTTGCTTCAATATGTCCATGCCTCTCACGTACTGCGGAGCTCAACAGCGGACACAGCACTTCAGATTTGGGCTCCCCAGGGCTAAGTAGAGGGGACGGATCAACTTGTCGATGATTCTCTACCTAATGCAACCCAGGACACTGTTGGCTTGCTTTGTTGTAAGAGCACATTTTTGTCTCATGTTCAACCTGGTGCCCACCAGGACCAGCAGGTCTTTTTCTACAAAGTTGCTTTCCAGCCAGGTGGCCTCCAGCTTCTATGGGCATATGGGATTATTAATACCCTGGTGCAAGGCTTCAAATTTCCTTTTGTTAAACTTTATGAGGTTCCCGGTGGCTCATCGCTCCAGTCTGTTGAGGTCCTTCCAAATGGGAGTGCAACCATGTAGTGTATCAACCACCCTTAGCAACTTCGTGTCATCTGCAGACTTTCTGAGGAAGTCCCAACTAGAGCATTGATAACTTTTTCTTTTGTACCTTCAGTCCCTTCATCTTGCAGACAGGCAGAAGATTAGAACTGCAAAGTCATTCAAAAATAGCTGCTGAAGCGGCTCTTTTTCAGTTCAATGACTTGAAAGAAGGGGAAGATTTCCTCCAGCCTCCTTTTTGCTAGAAAAGTCTGCAATGTGTTATCAGTGTAGGAGGCTTTTACGTAGTCTACAAATACTCTATTTAGCAGACAGTACTGTCCCCCTTTATAAGCATTGCAGGGCAAAATGAAAATTCTGTCACAGAAAAGAGATTTTCTGTGTATCAGCACAATGTCCTTCAGCACAGGTGTTTTCATAATGATGATATATTATGAAAATTCATGGTGTTCAATGGCTCTCACACTCCTACTTCCACCTCATCAGTCACATGTCAGTGTAACTCCACCCTGTGCTCTCAGTAATCTTGGAATTACGTTGATAATGCAAAACAGTAATCTGAATTCTAACTTCATTTTCATCACTAAATTTAACTTCATTATTACATGGAAAATATCTTTATTTGTTAGGTGTCTAGAAAACAGGAATTGTTTTTATCATTCCACGGATACTTTAGTGAAATTCCTCCTGTGAGAGTTATGAAAGTACAGCAGGTTCCTCTCTAAATGATCAGCATCTCCAGTCATGTAGGGGACTTTCAAACAGCATTTCGAGGTAGTCAGCTGTACCCTGATAACCTAGACAAGTGTCAAGTGAGTCAATATCTCTTGCAATGGGCAAGATAAATTACCTCCAAATTATTCAAAATCATTTAACTCCTCGCAACTCAATGCGCCCTTTACAATAGAAATTTTCATTCAGTATACATTTAGTATTCCTGGATTTACATTTTAAGAGATATAAATTCCACTTTATGATATGAGCCTTTGAACATCAGCCAAAATTATGTCAGTTAATATTAATTTTTGTGATCCACTTTTCAGAGAGGCAATATTTATCAACATTTAGTGTGTGCCAGAATAATTTCGTCTTTTTTTTTCATATTTGTAAAATTTATGGTTCCTAGTATTACAAGATCTGATGACTGAGTATTAGCAGTGAACAATTTATAAAAACCTATCCGTGCCAATTATTTAGCAAGATCATGTTGCAATAGCAATGTAAGATTTTTACATCATGGTTGAAAACGGCATATTCCCCAAGTTATCGCTGAAATAGTTTGTGTAAAATTACTCTATCATTTTCTTTAGGTATGGTAGTCTAGACGAGAAGATTGGGAAGAGATGTGATAGCAGTCTTCAAACAGAAAGCCAAAAACTGTCTCTCTTGTTCATTCAGAATAGGAAGAACATGAAATTATAATTTTAAGTTCCTGTAAAGAGATTCAGGCTGTACATTGGAAAAATATTTCTAAATGTAAAGACACTTAAGCACTGAACTAATTAGTCTATGGTTATTATTAAAATCTTATTACTAGAATTTTCAATTACAGACTAGCTAAACATTCTTGGTAATCGTCTAGGGATTATTAGTCCTGCTCTGAGGAGGTGGATGTTTGGTTTAAATTCTCAAGCTTCCATCTAGCTATATTTTTTGATTTCTAGTTGTTCATATTTCCAGTAATTTGAGAATTTCAATATTGGTAAATAGTCACCTGATGTTTTCATTCTGCTTGAATCCAAATAATTAGTTCTTTATTCTGACACTATTTATGGGATTTTTTTATTTTATAGTACCCCTGTTGTGCAGCCACATGCTGATATTTCTTTGTTCTCATATACACAAAGAGTTATGCTTATTCAGAATCATATTTTAGGGCAAAGGAATTAGAAAAAAAGGGGAACAAGAAAGAAATTCTGCACAAGAGAACACGGACACAGTCTTCATTAAACTCAGAGAACTTCAGCTTCATTCTTTTCAATTTTTTAAGTAATTTTCAGAGTGGAGAGTAGATTATGAAACACAATCATTCCGAGATGTCATGTTTTGCTTCTAATTTGCATTAGTCCAAAGCTAACAGAGGAGTAGGTCCAAAATGTCTGGAGAACTCAGAACTAGGTACTGCAAGTACCTAGATATATGGGAATTGTACACAATATCAAATATCCAGTGATTTCATTATATCATAAGTGACAGGTAGAAACTTTTTATTCAATTTTGTTAAAACTGAGGTTTCATAATAGTGGTTCTCATGCTGTTATAACGGAAATCACACACCCAGAATTATATTCAACAAGTGATAGTTCATGTAGGACTGTTTTCAAAGGAACATGACAGGTAGTTCCTTTCCTTGCCTTGAGTTCCATAGTTTTGTGACTTCTGTAGAAAATCTCTTTTACATAAGCCTTGGCCTGGGTCATGGCACACAAAAGGAAATAGTCTTAGAATGTTTGTGTCGATGTAATTAATCAACTATTTTCTCACAAATTCATTAACTGAAGAGGCCTTTTAGTCTGTAACTTCTGTTCAGAACACTAAAACTGTATTGAAGAATTGGGGTAAAGGATTAAGAACCATAGTTGGTGTAACTCGGGTTGAAGTAAGTTCTTTTATAAGAGAAGTTTCCTTGTGCTTTGGTGATTTCCACAAGCAGAATATGACAGATGCAGGTATCTAACTTTTCTGAAAACGTTATCAATATGCTGCCTTAGGAGGTTAGATGGAAGCACTGTTTCAGGACTTCCGTTGCTGATATGTTAACTATATTTTTCTGATGCAGAAAGATCTCTCATTGTCCAGAGCTACAATTAGTAGGGAATTATGAACATTAGTTTCATGAGAAAAATCAGGCAGCATGTGTATATGTATGTGTATAGGAACAGACCCTGTCCATTTTGTTACTCTTTACACAGGATCAAAAATTTTCCAATGTGTGATCATCTAAATTTAAGATATGACGCAAACAATCATTTTGGTAATAACTGTAATGGCTTAAAATGAAGGTTTCTTTCTCAGCAGCTGAGCCACAGTAACCAATTATGGGAATGATCTCCATCCATTTTAGTGCAAAATTTAACTACGTTCGGGCTTTCTCCAGGTCAACGCTAACAGTTGGGCTCCCTCCTTCTTAAGGTGCCCAATTTAAATTGGGAACAGACATCTGTGTCTGCATCTTTACTAGAAAACAAGTCAAAACAGAGTAACTGAGTAAAACTATAAGTTTTTCTTGGAATGATAAAATAATATATAATAGATTTAATGTGCCTTATAATTTAATAGGCTTGTTACACCATATACCAGAGCCTCCAAACTATGTGAATTCTGTGAGAAAAGCAGCCTATGAAGTCTCAGTCAACGTATATGCAACAGAAGTCAGATATATTCAAATTTTACCAAAATATCTCACATAAACTTCATTATTTTAATCCACATGTCTCCAAACAAAACAAAAAAAATAAAGGATTAAATACACGAGGCCTAGCATTTTACACCTCAAAACCTTGATCCAAAGAGAAAAAAAAAAGGCAATAAAATATTTCTAAATACTTCACTTTCTTGTTCTGATTACCTAAGTCCTCTGATTCATGTTATGATTTCTGTAAATGTGGGTAAAAGGAGAAGGGAAATGAGAAACTGAAAAGAAATAACAAATAGAAATCACAAAGCTTGATGTAGAAAGTGGAGGCTACAATAAAGTAACCAACTGGGACGGTATCAAATGAAAGGTTAGTCTTATTTGTTATGAGTCAATTCTTGCAAAAAATGGAATGGAGCGCCTTTGTATTCAGAAGTGGTAGGGAAATCCATTGAACTGCAAGATCCCCTGCTTTTCCTGGCAGCAAGCAGCCTGGTTTAGGTCCGGTGTACAAAGCATAAGCGTGTTCCCTATGCTGCTTTCCCTGGGCAGTCTCTAGCAACTCTACTGTCTTGTGGAGAAAGGAATTAAAACCTACACATGCAACTCGTTCCAATCGCTTTTCCCTGGCAAAAGTCCAGCAACTTTCACGTTTTTCTGAAGCCTTGCTGCATCACGGAGTATTTCAGAGGAAAGAATGATTCATTTAGAAAAGCATATTGCTACCAAACTGAGCCTCCCTAGCTTTTAGAAAGGGTGGTCTGAAATACAGCTGTCTATTTTGTGTCTGTGTTCTTTGGTGTACTCAACTGGTCTTAGCTTTGCCTATTTGATTAGTGTATAGAATCATAGAATCATAGAATCACAGAATCATAGGGTTGGAAGGGACCTCTGGAGATCATCTAGTCCAACCCCCTGCCAGAGCAGGGTCGCCTTAGAGCAGGTTGCACAGGAACGCGTCCAGGCGGGTTTGGAATGTCTCCAGAGATGGAGACTCCACCGCCTCCCTGGGCAGCTTGTTCCAGTGCTCTGCCACCCTCAAAGGAAAGAAGTTCCTCCTCATGTTGAGATGGAACTTCCTACATTCAAGTTTGTGCCCATTACCTCTTGTCCTATTGCCGGGCACCATTGAAAAGAGCCTGGCCCCATCCTCCTGACACCCACCCTTTAAGTATTTGTACACATTAATTAGGTCACCCCTCAGCCGTCTCTTTTCCAGACTAAACAGCCCCAATTCCCTCAGCCTTTCCTCATAAGAGAGGTGTTCCAGTCCCCTCATCATCTTGGTAGCCCTATGCTGCACCCTCTCCAGCAGTTCCCTGTCCTTCTTGAGCTGGGGAGCCCAGAACTGGACACAGTACTTGAGGTGTGGCCTCACCAAGGCAGAGCAGAGCGGGAGGATGACCTCCCTCCACCTGCTGGCCACACTCTTCTTGATGCACCCCAGGATGCCATTGGCCTTCTTGGCCACAAGGGCCCATTGCTGGCTCATGGTCATCCTGTTGTCCACCAGGACTCCCAGGTCTTCCTTCCAGGTCTTCACCAGGACTTCCAGGTATCACATCTATCACTACTGTATATTGATGCTGAAATGTCCATTACACATATATTCATGAACAGAAGCGCCTCTACAGTTGTTATTTTATTTTTCTACTTGCTTAATCTCATCCTTCATAATATTATAATACAACATAACCCATAAAATTTACATAATGCATATATACACATACATATATGTAACATGCATAAACATAAAAATTAAAAATTTAAGAAGATCTACTTGTTCAAAAACATTTTTATTAGTCAGTTGAATATGACTGGAAGACCTGAATTCTTTAGAGTATAAATCTTTGACATACAATACTTAGAAGATGGTTTTGTGACTGAGTCATTGAAAACAGAATTAAGATATGTGAGTATTTCCAGTGCACTGGCTACATCAGAATAGTTGTCTGTCCATATGCTCATCTTCTTCAGGAATGAAAGGCAACATATCACATTTCCAGTGATTCCATTTCTCATTTGCCATGACATAAGAACCCACAGAGTCGGTGCTACTTGTAAATCCATCCGCAGTCTGCCTGCCTCATGTAACTTCTCCTTAACACCATCCCCTTGGTATTCCAATTTGACTTCTCTGCTTTCCACACACAGCAGTATTTCTCTACAACAATTATTTCCACAGTGCACTTCCTCTAAAATATACGTATTCAAGTATCCATCCATGATATGTACACCAAAAGTAACTATTTGATAGTTTCATTTATTCCAAAAAAACCCTTTTTTTATTAATAAAGTGGTCAAAAATCTTTATAAAACACTTAAAGGAGGAAATAATTCTAAGAACAGAAAAATTTCTAAGCTTTTATTTAAAAACTTGGGTCTTCTGGCAAGCCAATGTATATATTCCACATTCAAGATTATATACTTTTCAGCCTTATTTTTTGAAACTTAGTATCTAGAAGTAAATAAAGACAATAAAATATTGCAATAATAGTTCATTTTCCTATTCAGATAACAAAAATAATAACAGAATAAGACTAAGCATGAACACTAGCTTTATAAGGTAAATGAAAAGCGGTGTAATTCTTCTTCCTTTGAAGTTCATGGCAAAAACTATTGCCTTTAGCAAGAACAATATTAGGCATTAATAACTGCTTTTAATATTAAACTTTAAGAATGTGTTATAGCCCATCAAAGTTCATGGAATTATGAATATGTTTCTAGTTAAACATACACTAAAGTCTTTTGCTGACTAGGAATGGCTTCCTAAATCAGAACCTGATATAATAAATTCTCACTTTTTCTGTAAACTAATTAATTTCCTGCTGTTATCTTTTCATTGTTGTTTCTCAAGTGCATGGTGACATTTTGTCATATTCACCTATTTTAGATGAAAAGATGGTTTCATTTTTAAAATCAATATTGGCTTTTTGGACTTATCTTTGCTTTCATTAATACCTCGCTGTGCAGAATATATGAAGATGGTCACAGCAGAACTCTCTTTAATCCTCACACTGGGTTATGTCTTTGATCATCTATTAACTGAGACTATAGTATATTAACTTTCAGCTGAGTCAAGATAAAAGGTTTCTGTGAGTGGAAAGTTTCCTTCTTTGCTATTCAGCACTCTTGGATATTAATAACAAGCAATATATGAGCTGTCTTTCCTTATAAACAATGTAGACCAGAGAGAACTAACACTCAAACACATTTTTCTGCATAGACTTATTGTGTTTGATACGTTGACAGAACTTCATATCATATATCTCTTAAAAGAAGAAAGCCCTTGAAAAGGGCAAAAAAAGAAAAAGGAGGCATAGGCTTTGAAGTTGTAAGTAAACTGACGTCATTATAGACTAATATGAAAGAGTAATACTCCACACAGTTTTGTAAAGTTTAACTTGAGTCAGTAGTTTAAAAGGCTTTTTCAATTAGTTCTTTTGAATCTTACACCATCTTTAAGTCAATGAGACAAAAGAACATAATTAGTGCCATGCTTGAACAGGCTAGAAGCCTGTCCAGTCCCATATATTTAATAATGACCAGAAATTGATATTTCAGAGAATAACTTGGGTAAAATTGGCAGGCAGAATTAAATGTTCATATATTAATCTTCCAATTACATTTGCAGTTTAATATCTGTTTCAAAAATGTTGCAGGAATTATAGCTCTGACTATTCTGGATATGCTAAATAAGTATCCTAATATTTTTGATTTTTTTTTCAGATTTCTTTGCCTCAACAGCTTTCCATGCCAATAAATGACATGTATTACTTACAAATTATGATCACAAAGCTGTAATTTCTTTGGAATTATTCACTTGAATGTTTCATTTTTCTTCCATTTTGAGACAAGGAGAATTTATATAATGGAGGGGGATGTATGGGTGGCAGCCTGGTGCCTGGCTGTTAGTATGGAATGTTTAGCTACAATGCTGCAGCAACGCTACCTATTAAGTGAAGTGAAGAATGATTAATTTCTCTTTTTTTTCCCTGTTAATTGAACTCGATATTTGTTCAAAGTTCTACTGTTAGACATTTTCTGGACTTCTAGTTCTTTTTTCTTACGGCTGTAACACTTCCTTTAACATCTTCTCATTGTGATACTGGATTTAAAAAAAAAAAATAATGTTGGAAGCAGAGTGCTCAGAAAGTGGACACTGGGAAAAATACTTTTTTGGTCTAGCATTAAGCTGTTGAAAATGTGTTTCTCATACATTTAAGGACTTGGGGTTTTTATCATTAGATGCCTCTTCACTTGTTATTTACTGAAATTACTGTAGCCAGTAACAATCATTAGCAACACTTTTGAAAATTAGTGCCATGACAGTGCTTGTATATTCTTTGGAGTTAAGCATCACTTTTAAAATTTTATTTATTTTGGTTTTAAATAAGTGATAAGTTAGAGGAATACCGCACAGTAGTTCTTTCTAGCAGGGCAAAATGTTGAAACACTTATATGCATTTATTTAGTGTATTTTCAAGGTTTAGGAGTGTTTTTTCTTTTCAATTTTCTGCAACATCCGATGAAGTGAAGAGTTACACCTGGAAGTAGTAGCTGTTATCCTATTCCTGGTCTCAGTATATACAGTATCATGTTTTCTCTTTATTTGATGAGCAGAGAAAAATCCAGGAAGTCAAACACAATGTTTTATCAATATGTCTGTACTGACCGTAGGGATAGTAGGGATAATGGGTAGGCAGTTCAAAATCAGGAGCGCGCTAGGTTATACAATAACAGCAATGGACATGAAAGGTAAAGTGTCATTCCCTGAAAGTCCAAGATGCCTCACAATAACCAGTCCGGGATCACGGAAGAAAGTCTTCAAACCAGAAAGGAAGCTACATTCTTGCTTAATACAGGAAAAGAGATTTGTTCTCTGACCTTTTGCGCTTGCAAAAGGTGGGAAAAGGAAAGACAACGACCATTTTAGCCAATAGAATCAAGAGCAGGAAGACATTTCTTAAGTTGCGAGAGAAAGATACTGGCTAAATCTAAAAGAGAAAAGTAGAGGCTAGCTGACATACTGAAGAAGGTGAAGATCTTTATTGTTATATATTATCTCAATGTACTTTGCTCTTTATTTTTGTAACAATTCAGTTATCATGAAGCTGGGCTTTTTGCTAAACATATTCTGATCTTTAACTGATTCTCTGACTTCTCTCCTAGATAACAGAAATTTCACAACTGTGGCTGTGGAGATCATTAAAAGTAGACCAGGGGTCATTAGCGGGTGCTTGGTTCTCTTGTTCACTGTATTTAAAGAATAATGCCATGTGCCTCTGTAGAATGCACAAAGCAGTTGGAAAGCAAAGAACACAGAGGTCAGGGGAGACAGATTTATATTTTTAGGATGTGTGATAACCAGAAAAGCTCTTTTGATGGGCTGGATGTTAAAGGTCTCATATACCACCTACTAGCGTTTTGAGGAACGTCATAGGCTACTTGAACACTTATGTTGTTAAGATGCAGATCACCTGTCCTGCTTCTTGCTTCAGCCCTTTTTGCATCACTGTAGCTATACAAATCCTGTATGGAGTTTTTTTGGCCCCCAAAATAATACCTGTGCATCACAGGGAACTCTTCTGTGCTCTGGCTATCTCCCCACTAGTACAGGTAGCATTCCAAGGCTCATCTTTGTCATCACGGACATGTGTCTGCTCCTCCTCTTTCTTCCCCGTGAATCATGCGGTACACTTCGGACTCAAGACTCTTACCTATACAAACTAGTTAGCACAAACCTTTCCATGCCAAGGAATATGGGAATGTTACATGAAATGAGAGGCTTTCCAATAATAAAATAATAAAAATGAAGGAAATAAACAGTCACAACCTAATCCTTATCCATCTACTACGATATGATTATACTGTATCTTGTGAAACAGTCACCTTAGGGACCTACAGTAAAGCAGAGGAAGCACTTTGTTAGCACAAACGATTTTGCTAAGTAAGAACATGAGGTCATTTTGACAGTAATTTGAATTTCAAATGCAGACCAAAAGACAAACCTGAGAACAGACTTCAAGGCAAACTGCAGGTTTTTTTCTGATGAATATATTTAAATTCTTCTTAACCCAAAATCCCTACTTCTCCTGCTG
Source organism: Dromas ardeola (assembly GCA_013398915.1). Classification (NCBI taxonomy): domain Eukaryota; kingdom Metazoa; phylum Chordata; class Aves; order Charadriiformes; family Dromadidae; genus Dromas; species Dromas ardeola. The sequence goes on from VYZM01009863.1 coordinate 1,670,307, forward strand.
GAAATCATCAGAGATCAGAAATTTAAAAAGTGTATGGAAACATTATAAAAACAGAACATTAGAAAAAACTAACAATGAGCAGAGACAAATCTGTATTATAAAAAAAATTCTTTTGTATAGTGTTTCCCATGCAAGCCATTTTCCAGGTCTGATTCTCAGTTCAATACTGAAGTACTTTTCTTAACATATAAATTCTTTGAAAGATAATGGGAAAAATAGTAATGCAGAGTTTAATGAGTTTTATATTACTTTAATCAATTTTATAAATGTCCCATGACCACAATATTGCATATTTTTCAACTCTTGTGAAGAGGAGAAGTGTCATTATACCCATTGTACCAGTTAGGAAAGGAGGCATAGAAAGCCTAAGTGGGGGGTTTTTTTGCGTGCTGGAAAGAGAAATGGGAACATATAGTCACTAGTTGCACCTATATAATTAGAAATTGGTTCTGTTTTAAAGAGCACCACTAATTCTGAAGATTTTTAGAAGTTAAATTACTCTCTCACAACTATAACTGTGTATATTTATCCTGTAGGCTGTCTATTCAGTAAATAAGTATTTCAGGGTAGTCATTCATTCTTCTGATTTCTCTTTTGATCTTTGAAAATTCTTTTGATTCAGAGCTATCTGTGTGTATGACTCTTTATTTGATGCCTGACTTTTAGAAGCAGATAAATGAGATAAATTCAGCTGTGAGTCTCTAATGCAACCTAGCTCCAACAGTAATTTTAACTTTGGGAACAAATATACTTGGTTATCTCCTGATAAAAGGTTGTATATAGTATTTGAACAGTTTCCTGAATCCCATCAGACAAATATTCAAACATCTTCAAAGTGGCATTTTCAGCTCTAGGATGTTTTCTTTGGTAAATTCGTATAATCACTTTGGCCTTCCCAACACCAAATTGGAGTTAGCAGAGTAGCCTGTTCACTTTGAGTCATTAGTAAATGCCCTCTGGACCATCCTCAAAACATTTTCTATGCTTCAGAAATCTCTGTAGTGACTTCGGGTCCATTTTCTTAGTACACTGATACTGATTTATAGTTTTTCATTTAAATTATGTTAAAGTTACTTTGACTTAAACGTAGTGGAACTTTGCTGTTGCGAGCTACTCTCTCAACTTCTGAACTCAAAGAAAATTCCAGGCTAACAAACTCATGAGGTTATTATCTGAAGTAAATGATGGTAACTTGCTGGTATACTTTGGCCAGATAAATCAACCTTCACTCAAATTGTCAAGAACTATTGGAGCACACTAGCACATCTGGCTCAATGTTTACAAGGGACTCTTGGAAATGAAACTACCACATTTTGTCGAGCTATGTTCTTTCTTTATCTTACCCTTATTTTTTTGTTCTTTCTCTATCTTACCCTTATTTTACCCTTTTTTCCCCCTTTTGCAGCAGGTAGCACCTGACCTTTTATAAAATCATTACAGTTTTGGGTGTTCATTTGCATGAATTTAAGAAAAGCAGTAGCATGCTATGGTGATAATTACGAGGGAAGGGAAATATGATGCACACCATTCAGATACAGGACAATATACTACCGTCACTGCCATTTGTTGGAAGTTAGCCAAATATGTATGATCTAAGATGTCTAGTAAAGGTAATATAAAATGCATAGCCAGTTATTATATATTTTCACCTTGAATTTCTTATAATAAACCAATCAGTTTAAATTACTTTGGAAAAGTCTTTTTGGCTTATATTTTTCCACCTCAAATGTCTTGTCATAAACCAATCAGCTTAAATTACTTTGGAAAAGTTTTTTTTTTGGCTGATGTTTCTTCAATTGTCAAGCATTATTCTTTTTTGCAGTTATGTTAACTGATTGATCTATATATTGATAACATTCACTTTCATTAATGATCAATCTAGTCTTCCTCTCCTGAAAATTAAAAAAGGAAAAGGAAAAGGAAAAGGAAAAGGAAAAGGAAAAGGAAAAGGAAAAGGAAAAGGAAAAGGAAAGAAATATTTCCCATACTTTGGAAACTAGTTTTCTGATGATTGCATACTGCCAAATTTGCCTGACCCTCTTCATTTTTTGTTAATACTGAGGGACCTTATAAAACCTTATGGGTGCCTGAGCAGAACACCTCAACAGCTAATGAGTCAACATTTCTGAAAACAAACAAGGTTTTTTTCTCACACAGTGAATCTGTTTTCTCTTGAGATTTTAGAAGTGTAAAGGATTTTAATTTAAAACATTGATAAAACAATTTCTGAAGTATATTTTGATACAGGTAGTTAATAAGGAAGTTATTGATTTAAGGAAGTCAGTTGTGAATTTTAAGGAATACAGTTGCCCATTGTCTGGACTAAGGTTTTTTTGTCATCAAGCAATTGTCTATAAACTAGCACAAGGTGTCCTTCATTCTATAGAGGCAACATATGTGACAGTGGTAGGATCTGTGGAGCCATCTTCACAAAGTCTGACAGCAGAAAGAAAAGAAGTTCCAGGAGAAATCTATGGAAAAAAAGTATAGTTTTTGTTTTTTTAAAATATCTTGTCACTTTGTCCCTTGTATAATTTTACATATTAGACTGATGACAAAGTCAAAAAAAAACACTACTGTGATTATTATTTAATATTATAAATGCATATTTTTATGTACTAAATGCATTTGAGCTTAGTCCACCATGAAAAAATATTGAGAAAAAATATTGAGAAAAAATAATGCTATCAGAAACTCAAAGCCAACTTCTGCAATGTATAGAGAGAACCTGAATTCTCAGGTCAATAAATAAATTTCCAAATCTGACAAGAATGTACAATCTTTTCCAAAGCTGACAAGAATGTACAATCTTTTCCAAATGCTCTATTGAGTCATAAAGCTGGAGGCTTATTAATAAACATTCCCCATAGGTTTGGGGGCCACATGATACTCCAGATAACCCAATTCCTCTCATTCTCTTGAGAAGCACTGACTTAAATAGGATATATTCTCCTGGTGTTGCCAAGCCTCTTCAAGAACTGCAGAAATTTGATCATTTTTTTTATGATAAGCTGAAAAGTGACTGATTTGCTCTGATTCCTTTCTGCAGTGATCTTTTCTTTGGTGAGGCTCACATACATCTTTTCCTTCTGAAAGACCCAGCTTATCCTTGGCCTAACTGGTTTATGAAGTTTTTTGACAGAAAATTAATTGGGAAAAGGCTTTTTCTTTTCCTTTAAAACAAACAAACAAACAAAACAACAAAAAACCTAGACTCTTAAGAACAGCGGAATAACTGTGCAATGTGTATCTCAAAGACTGGAACTAGAGGGATCAGATGGAATCTTGCATTGGTGGTGATAAGTACTACTTGTAACTTAAACCGGATAGGTTCTTCATAGGTTTTCCCTGACTCCTGTGATAAAAAGGTTTCTAGTTGGAGAAAGTGATGGAGGACAGCAGAGAAAGGACTGTGACTGCGTCCATAGTTCTGCTGGTTGTCTTTGTATCTCGGGATGTTATCCTGCAGCACTGTGCTAAACGCTAGAGTAGGTTTCTGTTAAAAATAGCAGTAAGCAAACTGGAGTATGTTGTTGCAATTTGTTGGTGCCTTGTAGTTTACCTGGAACCCATTCCCCCCAAAAGGAAGAAGTGGATGCGCTCCTTCATTACAATATTATGTGCTGTTGAAGGAATATTTCTGTTGTTACTAGGATGGAGCTCTTCCATTAAATCAAGAATGAGTAAGGCATTTTACTCTAAAGTAGCTGTGACACTTCGTATTTTGACTGGCAGAAGATAAGACCAGACATCTCCCCTAATTTTCTTTCACTTTCTTTCTTTTAGATTGTTTGTTTTTACAGAGGTTAGAACTCGAGTGGTCTTATACATGCTTTTCTTCTCCAAAGATGATGCAAGATCTCAGCAAAGGGTCCTGCTTAAATAACAAATGAAATAGCTTCAATAATCAGAAGTCAAATGTAGCTAAAGTTTCCACAGGTCGTGTTCATAAAGGATGGGACTTAACCACGTGCTTGTGTTCATCTATGAAATAACATGTACTCAGCAGAACCCTGGAGCAATAGATGAAATGCAACTTAACAGTCTTAGGTCTGACCAGTCCAAGTAGTCTCCAAAGCAATAAAAGATGTTGTATTAGCAACTGACACACTTACAACAGTTGGTTTTGAACTAGTTTTGTTACAGGTGATTTGCTGTCATTTTCAGTAAAACCATTTTCAAAGTGGGCATGCTTACAAGCACTCAAACACTATAAAATTCATGACAAAATATCTCACAAGAACAAATCATTTTATTCAGAAGTAACTCAAATTAGCACATAGTGAATTTTAGCCTCTGTGAATTATGATTGCAGAAGCAGATTTCAATAGACCAACATGTTACTTCCAGTTACGCCACAGAACCTGGAATTTCTGCCTCAAACATATAGTTGTCAGAAAATGGACCTAGATAGCCAAATTTGGGTTTGGAATGCCATTTTGAAATGAGATGGGCCTTAGTAAAAGAGATTTTGAAAACCCCAATCTTTATAGTTCAGATATTTCTCAACAACCAAAATTCCATCTCAAGATGACTTAAAATGAATACCTGAAAATGAAGTGTTTGCAATTACAAGTAACTGGCACACGCATAGTTCAGTAGTAGTTATAAGTTGTATTTCTTGATGTCATTAAGTCTAATACAGTTTTCCTCTTAAAAAAACCCAAAAGTACCTGTTTAAAAAAGCTAGCTCAGGCTACCCCAAAAATTCCGAAGTTTTTCTATGGTTTTGGACAAATACCTTCATGATACAGACTTGGACCCCATACATTTCATTCAGAACCAGCTCCTACATATTTTGTATTGAAAATGAAAACGATTTAAAAATATTAGCAAATCTTAATTTATTTATCCTGGTAATTCTTATGATAGTAAGATAAGGACTTATGGTAAACCCAAAATAGATTTTGCTCTTAAAAATCCAGATAGAACAGTAGTTTACTTATCCCTTTCAATCACAGGATTTGTGTAATTGAATAGCAGTATTAATTGAATAAACAGTATTTCAAAGTCAAAGACTGCAGCTAGGAATGTGGTTTACTCAAGAATAATTGAAAGCAATTAAACTACTCATATCACATTACAATATCTATATACCTAATTCTTTTCAGGACCATGATTTAGCTTGAAGGTTGTGTAACTGGGCAAGTAAGCAAGACAGAATCTACTCTCTATTTACTGGGTACTGTATTGTTATTTATCATTAAATTCAAAGTTCAATACATTTCAAAAACCAGTGACTGAAAACTGTCTAATTATTATTTTTTAATGGAATGAGATACTGTTGTAAGAGATAGAAAACCTATTACTGAACTTCTTAAAATACACAAGTCAGTATTAGGAAAAAAACAAATATCTGAAAAATGTTAAAAAAAAACCATTTTCAATCTAGAGGGTCTCAAAACTGGGTAAAAACTCTGGTGTTAACAGGCATGGAATTGCCTGGGGGGAGGGAACTGCTTCAGTAGACACACAGCTCGTTCCATAAATGATTTTTCAATCACATCTCCAGGAATCATGACTTTAGATGAAAAATGAATAAATTTTATTTTATTCTTTTTAAAAACTAAAGCAAGGATGTGAGTGCTTTTAACATGGATTGGGGAAGTTTTATAAAGTGATCTGAATTAAGCTGAACATGTCAAGAAAGAGAAGACTAGGTACAAATCCCAAACCAGAAACAAAACAAAGAATAAATAACTTCTTTATCATTTGGTTGTGTCTCATGAGTATTAAAGATAATCTCATGATTCTTTGGGAGTAAATAATCCTGTTTGAGTATGAAATTGTAAATAAAAATAAGAAAAATATGTATGTTCTGTTAGCAGATACAAATATCAATAAATGCATCATCTCTTGAAAGATCATATTAATTGTACCATCCCAAAATATTTCTTTTTTAACACAGTAGCTCGAAAAAAGTCATCAATCGCTAAGGTTTATGAAATTCTGCACATTTATTTTCACTTTTAGACATAAATTTATCAAATAGAGTGAGCTCAGTTAATTTAAACTGAGACACACTAGACAGCAGGAAAAATGCATTTTTAAAAGAAATGTTCTTGAGTTAACAACACGTTCAGACAAAATTATGGATTAAGATAAATAATCAGGTATTTAATCATCCATTTAAACTGTCCACTGCATTTCTTTTGGTGAGCCATTTCTGCCTGTAAGAGCACAAGTGTCCAGGATTTGAAGTAAGCCTTTTTCTTATTCTTCCAATTACAAATAACAATTCTAATTCAAAAGAAACTTATGTAGAAGCTAGAGATATTATTTTCAAAGCATATTGATTTTTAAACAAATAGCTCAATAAGCATAACTTCAAATGAATGTCCTTAATTACATTAGAAAGGGCAGAAACAGTAAAAGCTAAAGTGAATAAAAGGTTCTGGTTTACATAGTCATATGACATTGCAAATTAATCCAACTGTTTTGTGTTCTTTTCCTTCTGCTCTCATCCATTACGTTTTTTATCCTTTCTTTCATTTTTAACCATGACATATTTAATGAAAATATCACAAATTCTCTCCACGGTAGTTTAAGGGACATGAGTGACCATCAGCAGAAGTTTTATATGAAAGGTTGGACCAGAGTGGAGGTTTTGGCATTGGCATTGGAAGATTTTCTCTTTATGGTACCTTTGTGGAATAAACACAAAACAGTAAACCATGATAAACGTTACTTGGATGCAAACCAAAAGCAACCACAAAATTCTCCTTTTGCTACAGCAGCCTACTGAGTTACCCACTGCAGTGTTTTTCAGAGGTAGTTTTGTTTCATGTCAGAGTGACAGGAGTAAACAGGAAGGAAGGTAAAATGGAAATGTTGTGACTGCAAAATTTATTGGGTTTTAATTTGGTTATCATACTTTGGTATTGGGAAGATTGCAGGAAAAAAAATCCTTGCTCAGCTCCAGTGATGGTGGAGCTTTCAAAATAGCCCGTAGGAACATTGCACGCTCTTTTCATAGCATATATAGTATGAAAAATGTGAATGATTTTATATAGTAAAAATAAAACTCTCGTAAAAGCTGCAGCTTGCATCAGTGCTTCCTCTTCCCTGATGAGCTACAGTGGCGTAGGAAACCGTACTGCACCGAACTCTTTCACACTTTGAGTCCATAATGCTTTGGTGCATAAATAATCCATGCTAAATCCTCAATATTTACAGGTAATTGCAATAATTTGAGTAAGAGTCATTCTCAGCATTCTTCTTGTAGAATTTCACTAAATTTGTAACAATTTTAAACTCAAGTCTTGAGGTACTTAATTAAACTTAAAGTAGAAAATGCTTATGTCAAACACTTTGAAACCTGAATGAGATTTTACCATTTTTAGGAGTAATTTAATTTAAAATACTAAAAGAAGAAAAAACACTTCCCTCTACTAATTCTCCTGTTGCTCAAATACATACTTATTCTCTTTGTAGGAATAAATATAGCTATTTCTAATTTTAGAGAATACTATCAAAACCTAAAAAAAATATTTTCACTGTTTAGCCTCATTTTAAATGTTGAGATTAACTGTTCCCTTAATTTTATTCCCCTAGCACTTAGCCAATTAATTAGTCTCATTAAGGTTAATGGAGCCAAATGCTAAACCACTGTCCTGTGGATTAAGTATTTGATCTTTTTTAGAACTAGTTTCCATTTTTCTGTTTTTCACTCTTTCATATTTCTTTACATAACTTCTCACCCTATAGATCTGTGGCTTCTTTTCCAGAATTCGTTATTTTCCTTTTTGTGTATTCTCTACATATTACAAGAAAACATATGAAAAGGTTGGGTCCAAATTTTCTGCTCTAGTGAGAATCAGTGGAATCACAATTATATGCATCCTTAGGAAATTTGACTTCTACTACACTGAAAAATATGAAAAAGTTCTCACATTGGTTTCTGTGAGCATATAAAATAAAATTTTGAAGGTCAAATCCCCTTTTCATCTGTAGTTCAACCTATAAAATAAAAACCAAAATGAGGGGTTTTTTTTAAGAAAAAGAACATGAGTACTATTTGTAAAATATTTCTGAAATTTCTTCATGGTATGCAAACTGTAGTGTAAACTTGGTAAAAAGTGATTACCAAACTTTAGTACATGAATTTTAAGTTCTGATTCATCCTGAACAACTTTCTAACGGGTTGGGTTTGTTTACTGATAATCTTCACATTTGCTAATGGGAAATGTCTAAACACTGTAAGTAAGGCTGAATTTACCAAATCAAATTCAGTTAATCATAATGTTGAAATAGAAGATATCACAGTAGAAAAATAAAATTTAAAAATGTAAATATAATTAAATTTTTTTTTTGCACTCTCAGTTACCAAATTTACATTATTTCAACTGTTTTTTTTAACGTTGGTAATGTTTAATTCAGAGTGTCTGACATAGTGGGACGCAAAAAACCAAACAAGCAGGTGAACATCTTCATGGGCACATAAACAAACTTCACTTCTTCCATTGCTATTAACAGCAATTGTGAAAGAAATTATTTTAGGAAGCCTGTTTTAGATTTATTGGCAAAACCTAAGCACCCCGAGAGCTGTAAAAGCATATAAAAAAGATGAACATTTAGTCATGGCTGGTTAATAATATCTTATTCATCATGTGATCTACATGCCTTCTAAATAGTGTGAGAACTTGGGTCAAAGGAATAGGTGAAAAATGAAGATATTAATTTTATTAAGGTTACTCTCTTTATTAAGGTTTTATTTACATACAGAGTGCAGAACAGCAATTCATATAGAATCATAGAATGTGTTGGGTTGGAAGGGGCCTTTAAAGGCCATCTAGTCCAGCCCCCCTGCAGTGAGCAGGGACATCTTCAACTCGATCAGGTTGCTCAGAGCCTCATCCAGCCTGGCCTTGAATGTCTCCAGGGATGGGGCCTCCACCACCTCTCTGGGCAACCTGGGCCAGTGTCTCACCACCCTCATGGTAAAGAACTTCTTCCCAATGTCTCATCTAACCCTGCCCTGCTCTAGTTTAAAACCATTGCCCCTCGTCCTATGGCTACATGCCCTTGCAAACAGCCCCTCCCCAGCTTTCCTGTAGGCCCCCTTCAGGGACTGAAAGGCCACTATCTGTAGATGTCAAATCACCTAGAAGTAGTATGGCTCAACTACTGCTGCTGACACTGTACAAAAAAAAAAATCAGTGAGGAAATTATTTAAAAAATTCCATTCGGCCACCTTCTAAGATGTGAGTCAATCAACTAAGTGCAAATTCCCAAGAGAGGAGTTGTGACTGATTTATGTACCATCAAAAGGTTGGTTCCAAGACCTACAGCATTCTCCACAGAGGGGACTGCTGTTCAAGTTTTAGTTCCTTTCTATGAAGAGAGTATTTGGGTATTTTCATGACACTAGTGAGAAGGAAGAAATTTTTTGCAAGTGTTGTGTTTTCATAAAAAAATCAGGCAAAAACCCCAACTGATTTAATGGGGGATTTTGTTTCTGTTAAAGAAATCGGAGACAGAATTGAGTAAAACGAAGAGGTAGTGCTTGGATACAGTGAATGTTTTATGGAGATCTTCAAAGTGGATTTATTATTTTTTTTTTAAATACTGACCCCAGTGGTTGAATCACTTTGCACAGAAGTTTTGGATTGCTTTTTCACAAGTAACTGTGAGCTCTGGAGTACGTTCCTGTTTTTCTGAAAGTTCGGAGACGCTAAATGACACACTGTTTTGAAGTGTAACGTCGTAAAGGTTGAGCTCCTATCTCTAAACAAAAATTGCTAGAGGTGAGCAAGAGGGGACGCATCTATGCGTGCATTGAAGTTCAAAGGTGTTTCATGTTATAACTCGGTGTTTTATGTTATAACTCGGTGTCCTTTGTGAGCATTAAGTAACAGCTATAAAGTGGGAAGTTCCTGTGTCACTGTCAGCAGACTTTCAGATTAACAGCTTTTCTTTTCAGTCTTCCTTGGAGAACGTGAAGCACTACTTTACAGTGTTTTATATGTATTAAATATTATTGTTCTGATGATAAGCTGTGCTGCATTCTCTTTCCAAAAAAATTACATGACAACCTCTGAGTCCATTTGATTTGGACATTGCAAACAATGGACCTTGTGTTTATTTAAGGATTTTTTAAAGTGCAGAGTTCTTGTATGTGTAGTAGTCAAAACTTAAGCTGAGATTCTAGGAAAAAGAACGTGTACTATCTTATCATATTGCATCAGCATTCCTTTATTATATTTGCAGCATGGCAAGCTCTTCATTTTAGATAATATATGGAAGTACCTTTTTCCATTGAAGGACCACATAGGCCTAAGGACTGTATGGCATAGAATGTACTTTGCATTGTAGTGTCATACATCCTATCCATCATTTTGGAGATGCAAGGAAAATAATCTGTACAGAGGGCTGGGAGGATGATTTGTTTCCCATCCTGACTAAGATGTATAGATTTCTCTTTTCACTGTACACTAGTTGTCTGCCTAAAGGTGTCTGACAGTTTTCCTAGTATTCTACTGATGAAGTTTATTATTATTATTATTATTATTTTTTCTTATTTCGAATATGAAAGTTTTGATTTACTCATCAAAGAACACTGTCATCTGAAAAGAGGAATATTTCAGGCTGGCAGTGATCTTCACTTAAGATTACTTAAGAGTGATCTTTAATTTCACTGAAACTGCTATTTTGTCTTTGAATGCAGATGACTTGGTTATTCATTTTTTTTAAGTAACCCAAAGCAAGCCTGCATCCATTCTATAGACCTGCTGTTTTTAATAATAGTAAGGCAAAAAATGTACATTATAAGCTGTCAACCTGTAAAATGTATTTGGATGAGTTTAGTCAGAAATAAAAAGCAAAAGATTTGTTAGAGGCCTAGACTCAAAGCCAATTAGAAAGGACTGCAACTTGCAAACATGTGTTTCACTTTCTCTAAGAGAATATTGACTGCTCACTTAATAAGACACATAGTCAGCACCTGGAAGTTTGGATTCCGGTTACATTTTGTGCAAGACTTGATTTAATGGGCACGATCAGAGAATGACTGGAGGAACCTCTATAATGTTAGTTGGTAATCTAACACAGAACTGTAAATAGCCTTCGGATCCCAGGCAGTAGGAACTGAACATGCGGATGTCAACAGATCATTGCAGAATTTAGACCTCTTAAGAGGCAAAGTTTAGAATGTCATTCCTTGGTGGCTGCACTTTCTGTTCATGGATGTCTGGAGTTCCACATTAAATCTTCCTGGCACTTTGATGATCTTCCCCTCAATATGCCCACGAGTCTGGCCAGGAACTTTGCATCTCAGCTCTAAATCCTGTCAAGTATTTCCCCAACTATCTCACCTCTCCAGCACTCTCAAAGCACACCCACTGGGTAGGACAATCTTTGTGGATTGGGGAAATGCACTAAAATTGTCTTTAGCAGAAGAAAAAATGGAATCTGAATTTACCCACTGAAAATTAACGCATTCTGGATAACTGATGTAAGGTAGAGCTTTTACTTGGCAGTGACTTGTAACAAAGGACTGCTTTAACTTCAGGATATTCTGAAGGTTTATAGATGTTTATTGAAGGCCTTCCCTGTAACGGGAACTAAATCACGCAAAGCAGTAGATTTGGTGATTTAAGACTATCTTTGATAGCCCCTGATGGATAATTTAGATTACATTTTGACGTCCTTTCAGCATACTCTTCTTGTGTGCCCTTATGTTAAATATTTAAACTCCTGAACTATGGGACAGGAAAAAGTTGGAATAGGGTGGACATAATTGTCCATGGAATAGACACTGTGCTTATAAAACCTGTCCTTGCACTAAAGAAGGAGGAATAGAAAATACCATGGAAGATAGTACTAAGTGATTTGACTTAAGCGATTTTAATGAATCTGGAGAATTTGCTAAAAAACAAAGAAGAAAACAACTTGGGAAGGATAAATGCAAAATGCAACACCCAGCCAAAAATTAATAATTAAAATCACAGATATAAAATGGGCAACAACTAAAAAGGCAGCAGGCAAGATAGTATAACAAGCCCTTTAATTTGAGTCATTATTATTTTGTGGTCACAAGAGAGAGACATTCCACTCTGTTAAGAGTTAGTTGGGCCTTTACTGAACTGCTGCCTGGTTTGGAGGTGAGAGGCAGCCCAGCTGCAGGGATCCCGTCAGAGAAATGTGACACTAATTTTAACACTTCAAAATACGAGGTGTGAAGAAAGAACAGGGGTTTTTTTTCATCTTTAAAGCTTAGGTCTGGGGACGAATATGTGATAACCCTTCCAGTGTACTGGGATGGCTGATTAACTGTTTTTCCTACAAATGAGATAAGAGGAAATCAGTTGGTTACTTGGTTTGGGTTTGGTTTTTGTTTGTTTGGTTTTTTTTTGTTTTTTTTTTTTTTTTAATTAAAAAATGGTTAGGCTTGATAAGAAAAGAAATTAATTAATGATGGCTTTCAAAGGAGGTGGAAGAATGTCTTTCAACAATGACTTTTTACAGGAATTTAGCAAACATCTTTGACAGATATATTTGATCCTGCATAATAGGTGGAATAGATAATCTCCTGCATTTAGCTTCCAGACATTTTCTGTTGGTCTCTTTTTTGCATAAGAGCAGTAGATTAACAATCAATTTGTCAGTAATCTTCAAGGAAAAACCCATCCCAAGGCAAAAGTTTTTATTGATCACAAGTCCCTGTCTAAGCACTGAGGAAAGATTTAGGTATTTCATTGGGCTTTGTTTAGGAAAGGACTCATTAATCTGCCTGTGTCATTTCGCAATTTAACAAATGAAGGAAAAAAACCAAAATCACAATACATCTTTTGTATGACACATGGGATTTTACTGGCAGTGGAAATCACTATATTTTGAGGGACCTCGAAAGCAAGATGTTTACACAAAGCAATATATGAACTGGAGTAGCATTCAGGAAAATGGTATGTTTATCAGCATTTTGAAACGCAACAAAATTTCAGTGTGAGGTATTTCAATGCCATCTGTGTGCCATTTGGATAGTCTTAGCCATGCAATTCTGCGCATATTGTGCAAGAACATAATCCTACTGAATATGTCAAGTGGCAGTTTGAGAAGCTGAGTACCTCCGCATCAGAGATGGACTATCAGTTCTGATTGACCGTGACAGGATATACAACAAAATGCAGTTTGCTTGCAAACAGGATGTAGTTTGGATGTAAGCCTGGAAATTCTTTGTCCTTGAGTCCATGATCAAATAAATGTCAAATAGCTCAGCATTTCTTCAAGCAAATTTTCAGGCTGTAGCCCAAAGGAAACAACTACCTTGATGATCGGTGTTATCAAATTTTACTGATATAGCAGTTGGATGAGTGGAAAGTTATATGTAAAAAGGGCTAACAGAAACCCAGGACTTGTAAAAGGGTGATGAAAGGGTAGGAAGGATGTTGTCACTGGGGGAGCTTTTGGACAAGAAGGTTAAAGAATGAAACACTGGAGGAGAAAACAGCTTTAAATAAAAGAATTTTTGTTTTTCTTCTCTTGGGAGGGAAATGCAAACACAGCAGACCTCAGTATAATTCAGTGGCTGAGTAAACACTCAAATGAGATGATTGTCAATTAGCTACTTCACACTGCATGGAAAGATTTGCTTTAGTGTTACTACTTTGCTTCAGAGCCCTTGAGTGCCGTGATATTCCCACTCATTGCCGGACGTTACTGCTACAGCGCTTACATCTGTATTTTACTTAAAGATCCACAGCACAATAGGAGGCAAAGTTCACCATTTTAAAAAATACAGATATCTAAGCTAATTAAGTTGCTTGCACTTAAAGAAATACGAATTTACCTCCTTTGCCGATTTTGCTGCTATTCTTGCTGAGAAGAGCAACCAACAGCTGACTGCTTTAGGCAACTTCCATCACACAAATATTCAATACGGAGGCTTTTTTTTCTTTCTGTAACAGTGATTTCTCCCC
>VYZM01009863.1:1684505-1732938 GCA_013398915.1 Dromas ardeola
ACTTTTTTTTTTTCCCCTGAAAAAAATTCTGGGCGGCAAGAAGACCGTACTTAAGGCCTTCATCATGCTCATGCTGCTGACAGTGGTCTAATACTTTAAAAAAGGGGCGAGGGGAGAAAACTGATAGAGGTATGTTCAGATCATCAGTCTGTTTTGCATCCAGCTGTATCTAAACATAAATGAGCGATTTTCTTGCAATAAGAATTGTGTGAGAAAACCACAAGGAGGAAAGGAGGAGTAAAATTAATAAAATTTAATAAAGAGTAGCTATATACCTCCATACAAGGATCTGCAGTGTGCCAAGTGTGGAATAGGATATGCCAAATCGAAAACAGAGTTGAAAAATACATTGTTTGGCATCTGTTTTTTTCTTCTTCCTACTCATGATTTCACATTTAGTAGACAATTCTAGTAGCAGTGTATTATTGACACCAAATAATATTTGTCACGAACTCAATGCACCATTGATGTCTACTGACACAAAATTTTTGTACCCAATACCATAAAAAATTATGTCAGCAGTTCCACTAATCTCTACATTTATTCCTGTGAACCCTAGTCCCTTTGTTTTGGTAAATCATATATATATTTATTATTGTTTTTTGGTAGTGTTGCATCTCTGACGGAAAAACAATGATTTGGAACCATTTTTGTATAGCTTTCTGGCAGTGGAAGTCCTCTGCAACGTGAGTTCCTTTGCCCCACTTCTTAAAGTATAAAAATCTCAGATGACTGTTTGCAAGAAAACTGCGTGTTTTGGGAGAAAAAGGCAAACACACATTTTTAAAGCGTGTTTCGCTAAGCAGATTGCTTCTGGTATTGGAATACTGTCATTTTTTTGAAAGTCCCCAAACTCAATTACATTGCTATACCTAATATTGAATGGCTTTAAAAGTATCATCGCACTTAAACCTAGATTTATTTTGGTGCCAGATGCTTGGGGTTTTTTAGACACTGCACACTATTGGATACTATCTTTATCTTCAAGCTTCAAACTTGTATTGTTTTGTTAAATTTATTCTTTCAATTTGTTTAGATACAGGGCCAATCAGTAGATCTTAAACTTGCATAAATTGTCATTAAATACATGGAAAGAGAATTTACTTACCAGTGGATCTATATCACCTCAGAATGTGAGCTAAATCTTTGTTAAAGCTAGAACTTGATTTCCTTTCACAAGGTTTGAGGCTTAATTTTTGATAGCATATATATATTCTTTATGTATATGACATGTATGGGTATAACACGCTTGAGTCTTCTGATGGATTTTTTTCCATAACTATAATTTAGTCTTTAAATTGCTGAGATGCCCTGAGATACCACATGAAGTGAATCTTTGTCTCTAGTATCTCGGTGTTTTTTCAACTCGCTGGGGCCAGTCTGTACAACACTGTTGTATTCCAGTATTTAATTCCCACAGTTTCAACTGTAACTGTAAATAATTACAGTATTTCCTACTTGTCTTAACATAAATTGGTAAATATTTACAAAAATGTAGACATGTAGGAACAGTATTTACAGGCTGTAAAATAGTTCTCTATTAAAGTACAATAAGAAAAAATAGAAAGGCTAACATTCAGGTTAAGGAACATTATTCTCTCATTTCTATTACAAAGTACAAAGGCTTAAATGCTGGACTGCCTAGACAATATGGGAAGAAACTGAGGAAAGAAA
Organism: Dromas ardeola; assembly: GCA_013398915.1. NCBI lineage: Eukaryota > Metazoa > Chordata > Aves > Charadriiformes > Dromadidae > Dromas > Dromas ardeola. The sequence continues at coordinate 1,686,180 of VYZM01009863.1, forward strand.
ATAAAGAAATGCGGCGGGAGCAGAAAACATCCTAAAATCTTATTCAGTGTTCAGTTTCGGAGGAAATTCCTTCTGTATTTCTTCCAGGAGCCTTTCCTTTCCAAGAACTGATAGCTGCAAAGCTTTATAATCATCAGGCAGAAAGAGTCCGGAAAGGCAGTCAGAGTACGTACAGCTGGATTGTTTCCTGTGTCCCACGCCTGTATTTTTATACATCCTGTGGGAATTTGCACAGTGGAGGTTCAGAGTTTTCCAGTAATCACCTGGACTAGCAAGGGTTGCACAGGGCCTTCTGTGAACTCATTACCTCCTGCTGAAGTTATTACAGGGTAAATCCTATGTTCAAGACTACCTGATGAGCCCCCTGCACTCCCAATTTCAGGGGAGTTTTAAGAAGGTTAGTATTAACAACACGGAAAAGTTCAGGTTTAAGATAATCCACAGTAAAAAATGTAAGTAGCTTTACTTTTAAGATTGTGCATAGTTCTATTGATTTTTAGAGGTATGGCTCATGCTTAAGTTACTGATATGATTTACAAATGCTTTGATGGAACAAGGGCCTGATGGGTGTCAAAATTCAATTTCTGCTGATCCCGTCCTCTCGCTTCATGAATGCTATCTTTATACTCTTCCTGCTTTCTTCTAAACCTGCTTATCCTTTCCTAGGGACAAAATGTATGTGCAATTACAGAAGTTATGCACAATTATAGAATTAGGTACTTAAAGGATGCAATCGATGCTGATACCTTCTAAACATTGGAATTCATCTGTAAGACACAAAACCCAGAGTTTCGTTCTCTTACAGAATAGCCGTGGCAACGTTTATTTCTTTCATGACTTTAGGGTTTCTACAGGTACTCCTAGTTCTGTAGACAGCCTATAAATCTTTCTTTTCTTTCCATTTTACAATTATATAGTGTTCCTACTTGTCTTAGCATTTTTAAATATATGATTCGTCCTTTTGCTTCATAATATAATGCATGTTTCAAGAGAAAGTTAGCATCTTTCATCTGCCATAATGGAATTCATCATGTACTAAGTTTGCTGTGATCAACTACAAGAAAATGTTTTACCTTTTCACTGCTCTCATATTTTTCTAAAAGTTAGTATATTCCTATTGTTTAAAATGTTTTGGATCTTTAAGAACCTATTTGATTTTAAACATGAACATGAGTCTTTTTCAATGAAGTTATTTGCTGATATGTGAAAAAGCCTTTTCTGGTACTGCTGTATTCAGGAGTGGGGAGGAGTGTCTATTCTTTTAAGAGTGCCAACAACATATCTGAAGTTAGTTCATATGTTAATCAGCATCCAAAATCTTGAAAAAAGCATTATCTGTAAAACCACAGACACCTAAAGAGAAAGAGTCAGATGGATAGTGAGAAGATAAAGTAGCTAAAGGACAACCTAAAACATTAGGGCAGAAAGGTTTTGAAGAATTGGTTAAAGTGAGGTTGTATCTACATTAGCACATAGAGTAGTGCAATGGGATGAGATCTATGGAGAGAGAAATTTGGTGGTGAGGACCTCCCATTCACAACATCTGGAGGGGAGAAGGGAAGCTATACTTTGGACTAGTTCCGTTTTAGTTTGGCGGGCTAAATTGTATTTTAGTTCCACAAGTTGAAGCATATTAAAGGCTCCTGTAGCGCACCTTTCAGTGTACTCACCTAAAAGAGTGTAGATTCCACAAGGAGCTCAGTTTCTCTGCTCCAAAGTCATGGCCTGTGCAGCATATGGGCATGATCAAAACCAAAACCTTGACTTGAACTAAAACGTGGATTAAGTACATCCAGAAACAAAGCAACCAAGTTTCATATAGAGTTTACTGAAGGTTTTAATGGTATCAGGAACTCCATAACCAGAAATTCCAATGGCATTACAGGTGTCTTGAGCCTAACATGAATTGAGATCACTCTTCTATCGCCACCCGTCCCAACTGGACTAATTTACACAGCCCCAGTATATGTTGTAAGAACTGCAAACATACAAGTGAACACTGGTATTAGTCGGTCTAGATTTTTGTGGCCAATGTTATTCAGTCCAGTCACATACACTTTACACGAGTAGCACATATCCTTTTTTATAAGCTGCTTTACAAAATGAAATGTGAGCATAGAGTTCATCCTGGTCGTGCTGCACTGATAGGACTAGAGGGCAAGAACTTGCCTGGCTGTAGATTTAGCACAAAAGGGGCAATATAGTAATATCACACACAAGCCAGGTCAGAACAGCTGTGTGTTCTACCACCCTCCTACCCTGCCTCACCCCCCAAAAAGGGGAAGTTATTTTGCTGATGTTTCCATCAAAAGTAGGATTTGTGAAGATGTTTTGTTCTGGGGCTTGTGATAAACTGTATCAGGAGTTTATCCGATGCCAAACAGCACCACATGCCTGACTCTGCAGTATTTGTTAGTCATTCTCTTTCTATCTCCCTGCCTATGTATTTATCTGTCTATTAATGGATTTATCTCTATTTTCTAATCTTCCTATAAAAGATTTTTAGTAAATATAAGCAGAATAGGATGGCAGACTAGAAGAAAGCTGAGCTTTCCCCTTTTTGTTTATGTCAGGGACAAATACTGCACTACAGACTGGGAAACGGGGCTTTGGTTTTGGTAGTTTTTTGGTGTGGGTTTTTTCTGATTCAGTCTTTTTACAGAAGGCACACATGATCCATCTCTAGTGCTCTGGGCACGGAGAATACATACTTTCCCCGTGGCATCTTATGGACACAACAGGTGTCCTCCTGAAGTCCAACTAGTCAATTTAAACAATGTTGAAGCTTCTTGCTGGCATCTTTTACCAAGTGACAATTTTATGTTATCCTCCTTACTTTTCATCTTCCTATTGTCAGCAGTGCCCTAGATTTCCATCTTCTGAGTTTTTCATTTGTCCGCTGACAATTTGCCAAGTAATGATGTTCTTGCAAAGAACAGTCTTTGTGCCCTCGTAGAGGATTTTTACCTACTCTTACAAATGTTTACTTTGAAGTGGGGAAGCTGTGATCTGAAATAGCACTGATGTAGCTGCAGGCTGAAATGGTGTGGAAAAGTTCAAACCAGATTTATAATGAGATCCAAAGAAGTAAATGATGATTAGTTTTAGCACTTTGGTTAATAAGATTGCATGTGAATATAAATATACTATGCTCTTAAACATCATGAAAATTATTGGCCTAAAGGAAATAAAGAAGAAAAATTGGATTGGACAACAATTATCAATAGTGCATTACTGCAACCTAAGTCTGAATAAACTGCTCTTAGGGAAAAAAAACAACAAAGGCTGACACGCTGTGTCCATTTCTAACAATCGATATAGTGACTAATCATGTCGAGCACAGAATGGTGTCCACAGCTAGAATCTTTATTTGCTTTTAAGCAGATTAAAATGTGAAGTTTCCTTCAATATCAACAGAAGCATATTTGAAAACATAGATACGCGAGTGAAATATATTCTGAAGCTGAGAATTTAGTAGTGTGTTATCAACGTTTGTGTGTATTTGATATTCAAGTGGGCTTTTGTTTTACAAAATTGTTTTCATCTACAGATTGTTCTTGTTATAATTTAAAAGCAAATGACAGAGAAGTTCTTACATACAGCAAAATCTTGGCTGATACTTTTTGTGGTATAATATTTTCTTACAGGAAGATTTTTATGCATTTCTGGTGTCGAAAATGTTTTCATCTTTTTCTCAATTAATAATCTCAAAACAATTTGGAGGAGGAGGAACGATTTAAGAACTCAGAGGAATAACATCTTAAAATACACTAATATTTTGTTTTCAGTACCTGTTGGAAGGAGACAAAGATTGATTTAGGGACCACTTATGCAAACTGGATTTACACAAGACAATAGATGGAATGGGACCGGCTGGCGCTCTGTTGAAGGAGATGGCTGATGGCATTGCAAGGCTATTCTCTATTAACTTGGAAAGATCATGGGGATCTGCAATGTCACTGATGACAGAAAAAAAGCATAAATGCTCACCCATCTTGAAGAGGGAAGGAAGGAGTATCCAGGGTACTACAGGATTTATCAGCTTCATTTCCATCCCCAGGATGACTGGGCCTGTAAACAAGGGGAGAGAAATGGACGTTGCTTACTTTGAGTTTAGCCAGACGGCTTATAGGGTTCCAGTAGCCAAACTGGGAAGATGGCTTGGATAGGTGGACTATATGGGTGTGGAAAACTGACTACATCGCCGGGCTTAGGTACTGGTCAACAATTTGATGTCTAACTGGCGGTTAGATGTTCATTAGGGATGTTAAATAGATCAACAAAAACTTGAGGGTAGAGGAAGAAGGCGGGGGAGCTTTTTTCTTCCAAGGCAGCCATTGCTCAGAGACTGGGTGACCATTGGTCTGCTTGTGGGAGGTGATGAATGATTGCTTTTGTGTCACTTGTTTTTGTTGTTGTTTGTCTTGTTGGAAAGTTTTTGTTTGTTTTGTTTTATTCTGTTGGTTTTTTTTTTCTCTTTGCTTCACTTACTTATTAAACCGTTGTTCTCTTCACCCACGAGTTTTCTCACTTTTGCTATTCCTAGTCTCTACCCCATCCCACTGGGCCCTGGGGTGTGAATGAATGGCTCTGTGGGTGCTCAGCTGCTGGCTGGGCTCAATCCACAACAAGAGCTTTGGTGAGCTGGAGGAATGACATTATGAAGTTCAACAAAAACAAATGCCACCTTGAGTTTTCTGACATATGAAGAAAATTGAAGATGGAGGTACAAATAGCATACCGAAAGGTAAAGTTTGCTTGTACCTTTATTATAAATTAACAGGGATAAACTAAAGAAAGAGGACCAATGTCACCATTTGGGTGGTAATTTTTGTAATGGGCTTTAGAATAGGCTTTTAGAATATACTGGCTCAACATAGCTAATCCCGTTGAATCATATTCAAACTGTATGTTTGTGTCATCTCCTTATAGATTCTTGGCTTGTTCACACTTTAGGGACTGTGTACTATTCTTTCCCTTTATCTTCAGGAATATATGACAGAGATGGTCCAAGAGAGGTTCCAAAGTAATGGAATGGTTTTCATACTAATAGAGTAAGTTAAGACTCTGCAGTGTGGAACAGATGTGACTTACTGGGTATCATGGCTGTCTCCAAAACAGGACTGTCATGGAGAGAGAGGTTACAGAGCAACCAGTCACTACAGTTTTCAGTTCAAAAACTAGGTGCCAGCATTTCAATATGCAAAACTAGCAAAACTAAGTAGGTGATAGCCGTACTCGCTTCTTGCCAAAGGGTGCTGAGGTTGCAAAGTGTTTACCTGGGTTCAAGCAAGATCCATCAGGAGTTAATAGACAAAGAGCATCCAACCCAGAACCTGAGCTGGAAATCATTGGAAGCAGTATTGGGAAAGAGGTACAATATATGTAAAAATAAGAAGTATATTAAGTATATAAAGAAGAGATTTTTAATCTTTGTCTGTTGAGTTGTCTTAAAGACCATCTGTGAGAATATTAGCACCCGTTTCCATGAAGACTTGAATGTAAACTGTTTAAACCATTGCATAAGTTAGGCTGGATACTCTAGTTCAGGCCTGAAGTAGCACTATTCTAATTTGATTTAAACTGACAGGAACATTTTTAAGTCACCTTGAAGGAAGAGCTTAGGAGCTACAACAATAACTAAATTCCAATAAGAAATATATTTGTAATATGTATTTAGCTTGTTGATTTTTTAGATATAGACATGTAACTTAAGCTCAAAGTAGACAGGGTGTTAAGAAAGATGTACTTTCAGAGGCTTGGTTAATCAGCTATTGTCTGAATAATTGGAAGGGAACAAAGGCAAGCGCAGTGCTCCAGAGGTTAGTGTTGCTGTAGAAGGTGGGAACCGAAATAATGACATGTAAAATAAAGGCAAAATGAATTCCTACTAATTCTAACTCAAATTCTGGTAGACAACAATAGGTCACAAAAGGGAGTCCTCATTAAACTTCAGCAAACTTTGCTCTTAATTAGTTTAAATTAAAAAGAAAAAAAAAGTACCTTGGTGTATGTATAAAAGTAGCCATTTGATACAGAAAGTGCAAACTATAACACAGATGTGATAAAGTTTTCGGGTGACTTCATTTACTCAGAACAGCCCCATCATCAGAAGGAACATGTAGAAAAGTAGTAAAAGCCAATTTAAACTTAACAGAAGCAATAGAAATGACAAATGATAGCCAGCAGGACTCTATGCTGTTACAGCTTGCTGAACCAGATGTCCAAGAGATTTCCAAAACACTGCGTATGGAAACATAATTTCTTACCTGAAAGTTACCATGGATCATCCAGATAGCTATTTTACATTCAAAAACACAGCAGTATTTGAGAAGCTCTATGTTTTTGTAGGCAAAACAGTTGGAATCAAAATCTATATATTGTTTCATAAAATACTCAGCTGTAGCACACTCAGAAACGCTACTGTGTTATGGCACTTTTGCAAAATGAGGTTGTCAAAACTTACCCTATTGACAATTGTAGGAACAGCAGAGTCCCGGAATATTGACATAGATGGAGCTTGACATTTGATAAACTGCTAGTCACTGCTGTAGCGAGAAAGCATTCCTTGGTGCCAGGCATGAAACATAAATAAAACTGTTCCAGTAGCAACTGCAGCGAATTCTATCAAGCACAAAGACGGCAAAGTTAGTGAACGTTGTGGTAGTTTTAGGGGTTGTCTGAAGAAGAGATCACATGGTGCTCATGAGATCCACCCAGGTGACACTTTCTAGGAGGTTACTTCCTGGGAAACAGATTATATGTCTGGATACAAGTCTACCTTCTCTAAATCAAATGAAGAAAACACTCCTACATGGAGGCATCAAAAAAACTGCTATGCCAAGTAAAGATAAGACCATAAATGATGAGGAGGAATTAGAAAAACTAATTAAAAGTATCAGTAATTTTCAGTGAGAGTTAGATTCCTAAATCTCTCTGGGCTTTGTTTACCATACTCTTTTAAAGATACAAAGAAAGAACTTTCATAGACTGTAATGTCTGAAATTTCCAAGAATGTAATGTCCAGTGCAGAGGTCACCACCTATAATATAAAAATGGTTTCCTACATTGGAAATAAGTCGAATATCTTGTTGTTATTATTCATATCTGCATGATGGCAAAAGTTGAGATGTTAATAGAGGACTGCTGCTTCATTATTCCAGGCTTTGCATATTTGATTGCTACAATCTAGGGTCAAGCTTTTCTTCTACTACTTTTCTAAAAAAAAATTTTTTAAATTATTTAGCATCTGCTGTCATTAATAGATCATCTTCATCGGCCACATCTAGGTCAAAAAGAAAGGATGGATTTCGGAAGAAAAAAAAATCATTATTCTCAAAATAATCAAGATACTGCACTGTGAAATATACCAAGTAATCTTAGTCTCCAGGGTGTTCTTTGCTTCCTTCACCTAGGTCTAAACTGTCCTTTCCCACCCTCATGCTTGGAACACAGGCCAGAAAATCCATCCTACCTTATGTTGCTTCTATTGCCTTTAAATGAAACACAGTGTTCACTTTCTAGTCTCCTTGCCAGCCGAGTTTGCCTGTCGTGCTCCATTGCCCACTCCTGACTTTATCCACGGGTTCAGGCATTCATTAAGCCTTGGTCACACTATATGTGGTGCCATCACTTTCTACCTGATAAACTAATTTGCAGAAATGAGTCCCAAGATCCAGACACAAAAGTTGTATCCATTTAACACAGGAATATGAATGCAGGTAGCTGTTTGTTCACTACTGCTCAAGAAAGCTTCAGAATGGAATTCTGTTTGCTCGACTCCCAGTTTTATTCTTTTAACACAGTCTTGGCTTTTTCTATAAGATTGAAATTCAATCCTTGTTACAGGCTGATATTCAGCTTCTTATCCATATGTTTTGAAGGAAGGGAAGGGAAGGAAAATGAAGAAATGAACTACCTATAGTTGAACCCACAGGGTTTTGTCACCATTTTTTAATTCCTTACATATTGAGTGCAAATAGAATTATCCCCTTTATAATGATGTATCCAAAGCCAGGAAAGAAAACAAAGCAATCATAAAAATGAGCAAGCTGGCCAGGGCTTGGCCAAGGGGATAAAGATAGGAGCAGATAATAAAGAAATGACAACAGCGCCTGTAGAGCTCGAAGGTCAAGGAAAAAATAGGAGAGCAGCTAAGTCTATGACTAATGCTGTTATAAGAGAATATAGGGCATGAAGAGTCAGGAACAGTAATAGCTGTGTTGCAGAAGTGTGCATATAAAAAGAAATCCATCACTTAGTTTGTATTATTTCTTGTGGTTTGTATTTTCCTTTTGTGACAGACAATCTAGAAAAAGATGAGCTTAATTGAACACCATAGTTTTACATCATGCTTTTCTTAATAATTTAACTCTTTTACTTAAATAACATTGTGCATTTTTATGATTTAGCTGTATTTTGACATCTTGTTATTCGTTAAATATCCCATCACATCTTCTAAAAAAATAATTTTTGAGTTAAAAAAGTAAAAACAAAAAAAAGCATCTGTTGCATTAGGACAAACCTTATATTTTTCCCGTGTTGGCGAGAAAGCATAGGATGGAAAATATCAGTTAATATTTGTATTTAAAATTATTGGTAAAATATTTCTTTATATCATCACATATTTATGATTCTAACATATATTAATGATTCTACTTTGAAATTATTGCATTTTGAAATGTTCCATTCCGGGAGCTTTTTAAAGGTAGCAAATGGTGATTTAATTTCCATTACTTGTTTAGATAAATGTTAAATAAAGTTTAAGCAAGTCTTAAAATTTGCAGACAAAGCAGAAGTCAGTGACCTCTTGACCATCATTAGTATTTTGAGTCCTGCCTTTCAGCACTGCCCTGAGCTCTGGTTAGGCTCGACAGCTCTACACTGGGTGAAGAACAGGGTTCCAAGGAGCGGAGAAGTAGCTGGAGCATGAGTGAAGGGCAGGCTTGAAAGACAGTACATGTCTCAATTAGGACAATAAATAAGTATATTTTTGCATATATAGTTTACATTTGACTTTAATGCAATTGTAGAAAATATAGACATTGTTATTTATACATGCAGACATTGTTATGTCTACATATGTAGGGCGCTGAGCAAACCAAGGCTGAGAAAGACCACATTTGTTTGCTTATGTTTTACAGCACAGATTTTTTTCTTTTTTTTAAGAAACTGCTTATCATTCTTTCCACTGTAGTGAAGGGACTCTTAGGTCCTGATTCATTACATTCCATTTTAAGGCTTTGATGTACCTAACCTAAATTAAGAGCCTACTTCTTGTATAATAAATGGATAGAGGCTGGAATATATATAAACAACGAGGCTCATTTAAGATCTCTATTAAGCATTGGAGGTATTTATCTGTTTCCAATAAAGAGGGAGAGGGAGCTGATACTGTCTTTTCTTCCTAATTTAGATGCCTTGGATAATTGTGTAGGCAGGATGACTGGGTCACTCCTTTACTTTCAAGGCAAGGAAAAAGATCAACCTGAACTAAAGGCATCTCCTCTTAGTGGATACGCTCCCTGCATAGCTACCACGCCAACCAGAAATGCAATTATTTAAATCTATGGACAAATATTATTTAAGCTCATGGACAAATTTTCTAATACTTTTGCTGGCTGAGGCTTGATACTAATTTGAACTGTCTCTAAAACGCTGTTTGGAGGGGCAATATACGTACATTTTTTTCTTATAAATACAGGCTCTCGCTCTCCCCACCTCCAGGTAGCCTAGTTAAAAAAGTCAAAGTGTCTTAATATTAAGAGCTATGGAAATCAGATATTTAGTATGTGTGTAATTAGTGCTAAGTCTGCAGTCTGTGCTAAACAAGATCTCATTCTGTGAGAACGAATTCTCACCACCAGTAAGGACAATTACACAGCTCTGATAAGGAAAAGATATTTCAAATATTTTAAATATGGGTCAAACTTAATTTATAAGCAGTTTCATATATGCTTTAAATAGCCAAAATAATTGAAGTGATGTTTGTATAAATACAAATAAGGATGATGAGTTAGAAGGAAGTATTTAATATGCAGCTGAGAGCAGTGAGGTTTCAATATATAGTCTATAGACGGTTATTGCATATCATTCAAGAATAAGGTTATCAAGATTATTTTTTTTTTCCTGGTAAACACTGAAATGTTAGTTTTAGCTCTACTTTAAGGAACTCCCTGATCCATGCCTCTGCTTGCTTTTACCAAAACTCCCATGTTCAGAACAGCCAATAGTTTCGGAGTTAGGTCTCATTTGGGATATGAAGAAACACAGATTCAAATCCTTATTTTTGTGTATAAACTCTCGTTTGGCTCACTCCACCTTGTATAAATATCAGTTGGCTTAGAGGAAATAAGTTCATAACTAACGATGTTACCACAGTTTCATTCTGCTATTTAAAGCTTTTAACACTTGAAGAGGACAACAATTAAAAGGAGATATACAGTGGTTCTTCCTGACAAATATTCCTTCTTTATAGATAAAATACATTATTAATAAAATGAGGGAAGAAAAGAAGGAAGGTACATGTGATGAAGACCTCTTTAATTTAAGAACTCTGTACTCTCAAGTCTTCTAGTTTACAGGAACTCTCAGTCTGACAAAATGCTTTATATTTGTGTATGTGTACATACATATGTACGTAGTTATGCACACGTGTGCATACACATGGGCGCGTACGCGCAAACATACAGATACACACGTACCGAAATGCTCTTGTGACCTTTCTGGATTTCTGCGCTTGCAAAGAGGCATTAGGCAGCTGCTTAATGTTCACTTATTTTCAGCCACAAGCTTTAGACTGAAAGGTGGAATAAAATAAGCAGACTATTATAGCTTTCAGTCAGGAGTTTTAATTGGCATTAATTAAATTGGCTTCCAAAGGGCACATTATGTAGGGGACTTCCCCATTTAAATAATTAGTCCATGTTTATCAAACACATTAGTTCTGGTAGGAAGCCAAATTCAAAAAGAGGAGATACAGACCAGGTAAGTGTTCAACTTAAGTGCCTCCTAATTGTTTTGCACTAATTATTGGGAGCTTTTATTATGCAACTGTTAATAGTGTTGCAGCTTTCTTCAGTAAGAAGCACTAACATGCTTCTGAACTGAATACGTCTTTTACATTAACAAATCTCCTAATGACAACAGGAAAAATATGTAGGAGTGTCCAGAAATTGTCTGGAGTCAATAAGCCTTCCTCTTCCTATACAACTCTGAAGTAAATGAATTCTTGTTTAGAAAAGCCAGACAGTAATTTTGTGAAAGCTTGTTTTGTTTAGTACAGAAACAATGAACTTTTGTGTATATTTTTATTTCCCTAGTTAGTAAAATATTATGTGGAAACTGTAAAATATTGAGGCCCTGTGTGTTCTGCTTGACAGAATTACGTTTCCATAATAACGGAACTCACTTCTTGTCCAGTTTGAGACTTAAAAAATATTAATAAGTGTCTTGCATTTTTTTTGCTTAGTTTCCCAAATTTCACTCCCTACTTAAAAGTTTAGAGAATACAAAATATATCGAACTACTTTTTGTTTTTAAGATCATTACTTCTACCTTGGTGTCAGATATTGCAAAATCTGCATTCAAACAGCTTGTAAATGCACTGAAGATATCCCTGGGATGATTTCTTTCCTAGCTCTTTATCCAGAATTCCTGCATAAAGAGCACTTGTACTCTTAGAATTAAGAATTTGGAACTGGAATTGTTAGATGGATGGAGATCTTTCTCTCTCACATGGAGATAACCAGTGAAAACATTTAATCAATGTTATCTGAGTGTTAAGACGTGGTAGGGTTTGATGAATCGTTGAGTTTAGGCATATTTTATTTCAGCAATCCGGGGGACACAATTCTTTTGGGAGACAAGAAGAAAAAGACTTGTTTTTATTTTGTTTCTTTAAATTAACTGTGTGTACTAATGTTTCAGAAGTGATTAGACATTTAAAAAATGGTAGAAGCTCTCTTGCTGAATGAGTTGAAACCATCAAAACAAGGCTATGTCTCAGCAAAAAGCGTGGCACAAAGAACAGAATACAATATTGCAAGATAATCTCTATTAAGAGTGAAGAGAACGGTGATAAATCAAATCTAGTAATTTTTAAGCATAATTTGAATGAGGGATACCTAAGTTAGAGGAGGATTAGTGTTCAGCGATTTTCCATATTTAATCCAAGAGAGGAAATCGTGGCAGCCTAATGACTTGTCAGCATCTAAAGGGACTCACTTGCGTGCTTGCAATAAAGGATGTTCGAAATTCAGGAATTTAAATCATGCTTAAGTCAACACTGGATGATTATGCTATTTTTCGTTTCTAGCAAAACTCCTCATAGCATCTAGCAGTCATGTTTTAATATGCTTAGCTTGTATTTACATTGATTTTTTTTTTTCTTTATATCCTTTCTCCAATAAGTCTTGATTTAAGACAATAGGGATTGGTAATTTCACCGAAGAAAATCACTGTATAATACTGCAGAAGAGCAGGAAGGCTGCCAAAAGATGAACTTCCTTAAAGTTGCGTTATTCTACTTCTGAAGTGTCTAGCTTTCAGCCCAAAGAACCTGAGCTGAAATTCTTCTCTACCAGTTCTGTAGCCCATCCTACTGGGACACTGTCTCTAGGCGTGTGCTTTTGTCCACTGGGCACAAAGAGGCCCCGTGCAAGGAGGGTGTACGCAGCTCAAAACCCCACAGCAGTGTGTGTGTGGCTAATACACACAGTGGGTAGGGATGGAACCAGCTTCCAGAGAAGAGCAACGGAGCTGGTGAGGGGTCTGGAGCACAAGTCTGGTGAGGAGCGGCTGAGGGAGCTGGGGGGGTTCAGCCTGGAGAAGAGGAGGCTGAGGGGAGCCCTTCTCGCTCTCTGCAACTGCCTGAAAGGAGGGGGTAGCTGGGGGGGGTCGGGCTCTTCTCCCAAGGAACAGGCGATGGGACAAGAGGAAACGGCCTCAAGTTGCACCAGGGGAGGTTTAGTCTGGATATTAGGAAAAATTTCTTCACCAAAAGGGTTGTCAAGCATTGGAAGAGGCTGCCCAGGGCAGTGGTAGAGTTGCCATCCCTGGAGGTATTTAAAAGACGTGTAGATGTGGTGCAGAGGGACATGATTTAGCGGTGGTTTGGGCAGTGTTAGGTTAATGGTTGGACTCGATGATCTTAAAGGTCTCTTCCAACCTTTATTGTATGATTGTATGAATGAAATGAAATGAAATGAAATGAAAATTATTGTATGATTCTATGATTCTACCAGCTTAAGCATTAATGTACTTAGCTCCTGAATAATCTCTGCTGTCCAGTAAGAGGTCAGTCAGGTGTGGAGCGTCACGTCCCATAATTTTGCAAATGTCTGACCTTTGATCTTGCCACATTGTGGTGTTCGAGTTGCCAGCTTTTTCCTTAAGGTGTTATATCTTCCATGCCTGTGTTTTTTTCCTCTCGATTCCCTGAGCTGCCAACTGTGGTCATTGCAACAATTTCTCTTCTGCCTGTGTTATTGCTTATTTCACATGGCTCCCATTCAAGTGCTCTCAAAGCTTAACAACAACCTACCCAGCAAGACAGAGCCAAGGTCACGCAGCTGTGGGGCACAAAGGCAGCCCTGGGGTCGGAGAGCTCAGCTTGGGGGCTCTGGGTAACACTCTGTCTATAGTGCAGCTTGGAGAACTGCTTGGATTATAACAACATTTGATGTAGCTTATAAATTAGCAGTCATAAATGAAAAGTTCTGTAAATATTTCATTCTGTAGTCTTTATGAGATAGGGTAAAGAATTTTATTCACAGGATAGAGTACTGCATGATTATTCTGTCTCTAAACAAGAGATAGAGGGAAACCCTTATGATGTCTGGAATATGTATGCATATGTATTTATTTATTTCTACAAATCTTTCTTTGAAAGCATGCATTTTCAGATTTTGGAAGAAGGATTCAGATACTTCCCGGTGTTTTCTCCTGGCACTCACCGCAACAGAAAATGACATTCTAGTAACACAGCTTAAATGTGAGCATGTTTGATGATTTGGGGAGTGGGTGTTAGAGTACAGCACCATTGCTGTTTTTCCTGAGCATTTTGAGTTTTGCTGAGGGGGGTGGGAAGGTAAAATGAGTATGTTGCTGTTCTTAACAATAGTTGCTTTTCCTAATGTTGAACGCTAGAGCTGGTGGCAAATCTCTCTCTGTCATAAGAGGAGGGGAAAAAATCCTAATAAAGACTGGAGAGGGATAAACCCAAGTGTTTTATACCCTTCAGGTCAGTGAATACGTGTAAAAAGCAGGTGCCTAAGAGAAAATATAGAGAGAAGAGAAGAGAAGACAACTAGGTTTTGGAATGCATGGGAACAGAGAGAGAGATTTGGCAAGGGCAGTAGCATGTGCTGGAGGGTGAAAAGTAAAATGGAGAGAGAGATCAAAAGTAAAATGGAGAGGGTGATCAAAAGTAAAATGGAGAGGGAGATCAGCTTTAGCCAGAGTGGGAGAGGCAGCCCTAGAACAGTAATAGTTTATGCAATGAGAACATGCCACTTTCCTGAACCAGAAAATCTGTATTTATATCACTTCAAAACATTGGACATAAACCATTGTCTTGAGCCATTTTTTCTCTGAGGTTAAAAGACGGTTCTATGACATAATTCTTCAGCGGGATTTAGCACGTGTCAGGCAGTGATTGCATATGCTTGTTTGTTTTCAGTGAGGACCAAACTTCTAGCCAAAGTTTTTGTTTTAATCTGAAAATAAACCAGAGTCTCGGTGACATTGGTGCGACTCTGGCACTTGTATCCATTCTGTCATAACAGTCTGCACAGATTTCCATTTCAGCCCTTGGCAAAAGAATCTGTGTGCCCAGTTCTCACTGATCTGAATGCGCGTCAGGCATTTAGGCATGTTTCATGGGCAGAGAAAGTTGGAAAATAACTCCACAAATTATTATGAAAAATGAGAATGCCAGGTTTGTATCTTTCCTTTTTGAATTGCCTTTTCCTTTTGTTTCTGTGATGAGCTTAGTAGTTGTTTTAGGCAGTTGGCAGTGAGAACTGTGGGTTGGTACTTATTAACTTATTCTAGTTGTACAGCATAAAACTAGCATACAACAAAGAAGTGTCTTTGGTAAGGAGGAGGAAGGATGTCTGCAGTAACTGGGAAGGATGCATCTCCTTTAGTGTTCAGAGAGCACTTTTTAAGTAGATTCCCTGATTTTTCTCACTTTCTGTGCTTTGATTCTTGATGCCTGGAAACATGAACTGGATTTGTCTTGGATGAAACTTAACTGGATCGCGCTCCAGAGGTGCCTTGCACACTGGTTGCAAATGGGCAGGCAGTCAATGGCTGCAGCCAGTTTAAAACAAATGAAGCCCAGCCGCAACCAAACAAAATCCTGAAATGTGGGCAGTGTTTGTCTCAGCAGAGCCACTGTCATTGGTCTGCACAGCTTGATGTATATACTTTACTCTCACAATTCCATCGCATCCCGATGAACCGTGTTTCAGTCAAAAGACTTTGTTTCAATTCAGCTGAAGCCTCTGAAGGGCCAGGTGCCTTGGGTACCTGAAATTGTTGTCTAGATTAAGAAATCAGCAGGGAAGAAATCACAGAGTCATAGAATCATAGAATTGGCTAGGTTGGAAGGGACTTTTGTAGTTTGTGTGTTTGTCCTCAGGCAGACCGACTGAACTTGCTT
Organism: Dromas ardeola; assembly: GCA_013398915.1. NCBI lineage: Eukaryota > Metazoa > Chordata > Aves > Charadriiformes > Dromadidae > Dromas > Dromas ardeola. The sequence goes on from VYZM01009863.1 coordinate 1,701,847, forward strand.
TTGTCACAGACAATGAGCTGAACCATGCTGGTGGTGGTGAAAGAAGCAACACTGGTCAACAATGTAGTGCCTGGTCGTGGCAGGGTCACGAGTCCTGACTTCAGCTCAGAAGAGCAAACCACGAACTCAATACTGGTGTGACCATAAACATACATCAGGTTTTGTGATGCTGTTAATTCAGATATGTTCTCATCTGATCATAGACTCATAGAATGGTTTAGTTTGGAAGGGACCTTAAAGCCCACCCAGCGCCCCCCCCTGCCCTGGGCAGGGACACCTCCCACCAGCCCAGGTTGCTCCAAGCCCCGTCCAGCCTGGCCTTGAACCCCTCCAGGGATGGGGCAGCCACAGCTTCTCTGGGCAACCTGGGCCAGGGGCTCACCGCCCTCACAGCAAAGAATTTCTTCCTAATATCAAATCTAAATCTACCTTCTTCCAGTTTAAAACCATTACGCATTGTCCTGTGGCTCCACTCCCTGATCAAGAGTCCCTCCCCATCTCTCCTATAGGCCTCCCTATACAATTCCAACTCTAATTTAGGGCTGTCTGTTCATTTGTCAGACACCTAAATTCACTTGTTCATAAATACTGTAGAGATTAATTCTGTTAACAATACTCACACTGCACTTCCTGACTGCCGTAGTCATTCAATAACTTCTTTCTGAGCATCTAATGAAAAGATTAGGACACCTTTTTGGGGGAGGTACTGTAGATTTTAATAAATCATTTTGAGTAAAAGTCCTTGTAAAACTAATAAAATAAAATTCCTATGCTGATATTGTTTCTATAATGAAACCATATACAAAGAAAAGCAACACATTTCACCAGAGTTTTTTTAAACCATTTTCTTAATGAAAAGAAAAACCTCAGTTTATAATCTTTGCATTCAAGAGCAGTTTTCATTACTCATTTAAGAGGCCAGCGTTAGATTGATGAAACTCTCCAAAAAGACTGACAATAATCTTTCTATGTTTACTCTTCTCAGATTCTGCCCAGCTCAGGTAATAAATTTGTTGTAACCAAAACAAATAAATAAATTAAAATAAGACCTTTGAAATTTTACACAAAAGTACAGAGTAAATGAAGGAGAACAGTAAGGAAGGGATGGCTTTTTCCATTAAAAAAAAAATAACTCCAGTGTCTAAAATTTAGGGTGAAAAGCAGAGTATTATCCCATCAACCATATTTATATTAATCTATTTTTCCTTCAGGTGGTGGGATCTTGTACAAGGGGAAAAATAAAATTAATACATGATAAGATGTATATGTGTAAAATAGAAATTTACAACCAGCTGACACCTTTTGAATCCTTTGTCTGTAAGTAGTACTATAAGAATGCTTTTATGGGTGGCTGCGGAGCTGGGTTTCAGCTCTGTGACTTCAGCTTGTGACTAATCGTTCATGAATGAATATATTTATTAATCCAATTATAGATCATGGAGAGCTGCAGCTCAGCAACTCCAAAAAATTTATTTGCTCCTTGCAGATATGTAGGTATGAGATAAATACATAATGTTCATATGGATCTGTAGAGGATTACACAGAATTATTGCACTGTTTTGGAAACTTGATAGCAGTAGATTTTTCATATTCTGAATATTACAGGGGTTTTTTCCCTCCAATTTTTTTCCTGTCATTCAAGTCCCAATAGAATCTGTTTGTATTTTGCCCAAAGCTTCCCCCTGTCCATGACTACCTGTCGTTTATTCCTCTTTTTTTTGTTGGTTAGGGACCATGGGGTAGGGAAATGCTTTTTTGTTGAATTACACAAAATGCAGTAATTGCCTTGTAAGGAAATCATTCTAGTTAATGCAGGAAGTTTTTACCTTGGTAATTTCAATCCTTTGTGATAAGTATTCCTTATTTTGAAAGAACCATTTCTTGACATCACTCCATACTACCTGTATCTATTACATGTTCTGACCTTGGGAAATCAGTTATTCCCACTAAACAGGTTAATACAGGCCTATTAAATGCTTGTTCCTCTGAAAGTTCAAATACAACACTACCTTGAAAGTCTGATTTAAAATAAATATATAAATAAGTAAATAAATAAACCTCAGTGTAAGTCAACACTGAAAATTTTTAAAAGCTATTTGTTAGTTTTACAAAATCCAAAGAGGGTTAAGAATCCTGCTGACCCATGAATTCCCTGTTTTCTCAAAAATTTTGTTCAGACATTAAGATCCTGTTCCCCTGGAATACCAAATTGTAAATGACTCTTTCAGTATTGTCAGACTGACATCCTTTTGGTTCGCTGCAGTTGGACATTCTTTGATCATGAAGGCTCTTCTTGCATTATTAAACAAAAGTACTGGAGCCCTGAGGTAGGCAGATGGGAAATTCAACTCCAAGAAGTTTCCATAATCTCTTACTTGATGAAGTTATTTCTGAACAATTTGTTAAAGCCCATTAAACGGAAACATTCGGGCATCACACACTTGTGTGATGTCTGACTTGGGTAAATGTGTCTTCAGGCCTCAAAGGCTTGGTTCAGTGCAAGCCTGCAGTGCCACTGATGAAAAAGTCTGCGTCCAGCTCTGGGGCCCTCGACATAAGAAGGACATGGACCTGTTGGAGCGAGTCCAGAGGAGGCCCCGAAGATGATCAGAGGGCTGTAACCCCTCTCTTATGAGGCTGGACTGAGAGAGTTGGGGGGGTTCAGCCTGGAGAAGAGAAGGCTCCGGGGAGACCTTAGAGCCCCTTCCAGTACCTAAAGGACCCTGGATCAGGGGGTGGAGCAATAGGACGAGGGGTAATGGTTTCAAACTGAAGGAGGGTAGCTTTAGACTGGATATCAGGAAGAAATTCTTTGCTGTGAGGGCGGTGAGCCCCTGGCCCAGGTTGCCCAGAGAAGCTGTGGCTGCCCCATCCCTGGAGGGGTTCAAGGCCAGGTTGGACGGGGCTTGGAGCAACCTGGTCTGGTGGGAGGTGTCCCTGCCCAGGGCAGGGGGGTGGAACTAGATAATCTTTGATGTTCCCTCCAACCCAAACCATTCTATGCTTCTAGGATTCTATGGAAAGACATTCTGACTCCTCTCCCTGCCGTGCCACATCCTGTGTTCCCAGATTTCTTATTGCGTGTAAGCCAGGAGCAAGCTGCCTCTCAAATACTCTCTGTGTCTGAGAGCTCTCAGTCAGCACTTTGGGATGAATGCATCCGTCAACCTGATACTCACAGCCATCTTATCAAAAACAGTCATGCACAGATAAACCAAATGCAGAATGATGGCATTATTTTGAATTCACAACAAGAAGACATAGGCTTTCCTTGCAGTAAAAGAAAACTATTTGTAAAATATTTCATGTCTATTTGACTTCAACATTAATTAGGGAAATACAGACCTCAAAGTTCACCGAATGTGTAGGTTTGTGTGTGTATTAGGTATTGGTCAAAATGTTGTATCTGTAAAAACCAAAAAAGTAGCAGCATAGTCTTAATACATGCAATTTTAAAAAATATTGATATTTTTAGGAGAGAACGATATATTTTCATGAAACTGAACAAGCCTCATACTTTCAGTTGTTTTTGCAACAGACACCTTGGCACTGACAACTATGTAGGCTTAAGAGGGAATTGAAAACACCCAGGCTGAGGTGTCAGGAAATAATTGCTTCATCGAAATAATGTTTATCTCTCAGAGGTCACAGCTTTTCTTAAAAAGAGAACTATCCATGCTTGTTACAGGGGGCTTCAACTGTTAAGTTTTGCTTTATGCACAACTGGTGATGTTCTGTAGGTTATACCTTCCTCCTACGAGAGAGTACCAAAAAAGTGAGAGAAAAAATAAAGGCATTGTATTTGTCCTGAAGAATTCATGGGCAAGATCACTCGAAATCTTTACATTGAATTAATGTGAGAGACTGACTTGCTATTATATATGGCTGTCTGCTTTGTGTTACAGTAATGTATAGTTTTGATAAAGGTAAAAAGGAAAATTAATAAGAGTAAGTGCACTAGATGCTGTAATATTTAAGCTATTTAAGAAACACTGTGAACACTAGGGTCAATGACCAGATAAATATGTCCTGGAGTGCTGATTCTCCAACTATATTGGGAAATACCAGGTTTTGGTATTTAATTTCTGGGGATTTTTTTGGTTGGGTTTTTATTTTCGGTGTTTTTTTGGTGGTTGGTTTATGGTTTTGTTACTGTTGTTGTGGTGGGTTTTTTTATTGCTGTTGTTTCTATGTATGGAATGTGATTTTTGCCTCTTTATAGAAAGAGATGATTATTTGAGCTAGATGATGTTTGGTAGTAATAGGTCTATTCAGTTGATCCATGGAGTGAATGACCGTGTAGATGCACCAGCCTGAGCTCTAGAGAACCAATTCAACCTGTCCTGTTACAAGCCTACATTTTGTTTACGAAATGTAGTGCACGCTGCCTGAAGTTCCAGTCTGCTTTCACGCTTTTTTTTCCAGGAAGAGCTGCTTTCAGCTTGGCATGCATCAAGGATGGTAATTGTCGTATCAGAATATTATTGTAGCCAATTAGGTTTTGAGAACTTTCACTAATGAAAAATGCAGCTGAAACCGACTGAGGAGGACAGTTCTGGTGGTTTAAAAGTGACCGGATAATATGGTCTGAATAGTTTGATGGCAATCTTTAGATGAATCTTGTACACGGACCTGAACTTTCCCAAATCAGCAAACTTGAAATAAGCATTTATTTCTAAAACATTTTTTCAGAATTTAATTTAGGCTTTCAAAATCGTCAACAACTAATTTCGTTGAAATTAAAAGTTTGACATTGCTCAAAACACTCCTCGACTGTACATAAACAGAAAGGAAATTAAGTAATATATAACCATTAGATGAGTAGCTCTACAGGAAAATGGGTCTAACTCAGTGGTAAGAAGAGTGACACTGGCCAAAAAAAAACAATTAAAACTCCCCAAACTCATTTTTGTCCTATATTTTGAAGCAGAAGCAGATAGAGCAAGAAGCTTGTCTACAGGTTTATTGGTCAGAGGCTTGATCCTGTTTTTTATCAAACTATACAATGAAATTATAATGACAGTAAATAATTAAATCAAAGCAAAATCCCTGGGAGATTAATTTAAAAGTAACAAAGGATAAAACACCTGACTTTTTTGAGGCAAAAATGTGATTGGATTTGTATCTAGGAGCGTGCTCCAGGTAACTGTCTCTAATTAACACCTCACATCAAACATGGACAAGATGGCAAACGCGGCCATTTGGGACTGATGTTAGATCCACAGAAAAAGCTTTCTATCCCGGCAAGTAATTATGGAGGTGAAGAGAGCGGGAAAACTACTTATACTGAAATTAGCCACACCAGAGGAGCCTTTACAATTGAATCAGCAATTGGGAACAAAAAAGTAGATGGACCACAAAAATGAACACATTTGTTTTCTAGTCAGAAATTCAGAGTACTAGATGATCTGCAGAGTATTTAATTGCTGCTGTGGTGAGCATCTATCACACATTAGTGCTGTTAGGGACGTTGCTAAAGGTTTCATTTTAGTCAAATTGTATAGCTCTACTTGTCTGAGTTGTACTGAAATAGATGACATTACTCACCTGACTAAGCTTAGCAATATGTGACCCATTAGCTCTTAATTTGTGGGTTAAATTTCTTTTCATAAATAGTTTATAGGCATCGTGTTGCTTATTGCACATTCATTTCCTTTTTCAGAAACTCATCTTTGAGTCTTGGTTTATACTGAAAGCGAATGGCCATTATTATTATTATTACTATTATTTTTGCCTTCATGAAAAAATAACTAAGTAGCACTAATTCTGGTTTCCATGGTTAGAGGTTGTCAATAAATTATTAACATGAGAATGACTGACCTTGGGGAAAAATGATGGCTGTAGAGTTAATGAAAAATTATGGGCTTTTTGAAAATCATTTTGAGCCATTTATGATTAACATTTCTGTAGGTAGCTTGAAAGACTTAAGTTGGTTTTCACATTAGATGAATTTTTTATCTCACATGCATATATTTTCTTAAATAATCAAATTTCATTGCTAGCATTGTGAGTCAGGCTCCACCAAGTCTGACTTTTTCCTCTATGCCTCTGTGGGTTATTTTTCCTCCTGATGATAGTCTACATTTTCACCTAAAATAAAATAAAGCACAACTCATTGTTCTTTAAAAGAAATAAATTAAATATTTTTGTGTCTTGATTATGTACACAGACATGTTCTATATAATACTCTTTAGTATGTTTCTGCTTATGTCCTGCAGAATGGCAGAAACCTTGTCTGGGTTATATAGTATCCTGTCACACCAAAAAACCATTAACTTCCTTATAAATAAGTATTTGGATAAATATTTCCATAAGGTATACTATGTAGGTACTCAAGAATCATTGTCCTTTGCTTCAAACTCTTTGTTCCTTTATTGAGATGAGGTCTAAATCATGGAACCAGTCCTATTTTTTAAGTGGAATTGCGGTGGAAGCACGTGCGGAGGATGTGTGTCTGAGTTGCACTCCCTTTTGCGTTTACCTAGGTACTTGAGATAACAGTGCACCAAACGGCTAGAACTAACATTTTTCCATGAAGAAAGAAGATACTCCAGGAGCAGGTAAGCAGAATGCTGAATTTTCTATCTGATTGTGAAACTAGTTTAGAACACTTAATAACAGACCCTGTATCTTAGTGCTGGTCTTTTTTATCAAATGGTTTTTCAGGTTGCTAAATATGAGCTGTGCTGCTTTCCAAAGGCTTTCACATCATTTGTTTTTAAATCTTACAAAGATTCTCCCTTTCATTCATTGTTTACTTTCATTTACCAGCTGGTTTAGCAGTTTGGTTCTTTTAGCTTATGTGATGGCACTTGTTTATCCATGACAACTCATGTTACTAATTTCACATATAAAACATACCATTATGAAAAAAACCTGCCAAAAAGTAGGAGCTGTAATAAAACACTTCATACAAAAATTAGTTATGTCTCTGAATACCATAAAAAGGATACATTCGCAGCACCCAAAACTTTAGAATTCATCATTCATTCTGTTTTCTCATGTACTGTTGACACTAAATAATTATCTAACAGAGATCTTTTACAAATCAAATGGAAGTTCTGAGTAGTAAGGTTGCTTTAAGCACACTATTTAAAAACAAAGAAAAAAACAAACCAAAAAAACCCACCAGCATTTATTTTCTTGTGTTGGTAGACTACAGGAAAGTCATATTTTACATAGCTAACTTGACAACTGCTTATTCCTGTATGGACAAATTCTGTTGCTTTTCCTCAGAAAACATGTATGAGGTAAATATTATAGTTTTGCCAAAGGACAGTCCTCTGTGTTTGTGGGACTAACTTTTTGCAGTACGTCGGGTGCCACACTCTACATCTTCCTTGTCAAAGCTTTGATCCAGGTTTCGTGAAGTTCATCCAGTCTATTCAATTATAGCCATTTACTTACCACTGAAGTAATGGGACATGCGCACAACTGGTAACACTATACATTCCAATGGACATGCTTTTTCAGCTAAGACCTTTATTTTCAATTCTGTTTGGTTCAACCTTCTGTTTTTCCTCATTTTGTTAATGTAAGGATGATTTTTTATTACTTCTTAGTGTAACCCACCTTGTGTATACACGTGTATACGAGTCGATGTGCGTATATATGTGCAAAGCAGAGGTCTAGGTATTTTTAAGGTACTTGGAGTTCCAACCACCCACGAAGGACAAAGATGTAACTGAATTCAAGTTAGAAGGAGAAGAAGGAGAATGGGACTGTTGAAGAAAAAATGTCTAGGTAGCTGTGCTGCAAGGTATATAGTTTCCAAAGCAATGCTTTAGTGAGTAGAAGAACTGATTTTGAAATAAGAAGACCTGACTATACCCTTTAAAAAAGAGCAGAAAACTCACTATTCATCATACTTTCCTAGGACCTAGGAAATATTACCCTTTGCAATAGCAGTATAACTCCCGATATTACCCTTCAGGCAATGCAATTCCTGCTTGCCTCCTTACTGAGTGTAGACACACCACAGGTCCTTCAAGTTGTTAGTCTATCTTATGAAATCCAAAGAGGCAATATAAACCCATCAGCTATTACTAAATTTAAATTGTATACTAGTTGTGCATTTAATTTCCAGCATTATGGAATTATTCTATAAATTCTCATAATATACTTGATCGCCTGCGGTTGTGAGATAGCAGATTTTAGAGATAAGAATGCCTCCGAGTTCCCGCTGATATAATTCTGCTTTAGAAAATATTTTGTTGAAATCATATAATAGTGAGCACTGATTTAGTAAAGAACACTAATAAATTAAGGCATCCTGTTTAGCTGGAGTCAGATAAAACTTCATTTATACTAATGTGAAGGAATTTTTTATAGGAGCTAGAGCTGCATTTAGTTCAACCTTTATTTTGTGGGTTTTTCTAACCTTTAACTGTTATTTTGAAAATTACCCTGGATTATGTTTGTATTTTTTAGTTATTATTGCTGCTGTTGACCTTAACTTGGGTCTACCCTCACTTTAACCAGAACTCCAGTCCTGCAATCATCAAAACTTTGAGCTTTGAGGGAAATTGGTTGCCATCAGAAATGTCACCATGTTATGATTAAACTGTTGGCAGCTCTGACAAGGCAACATCGTTAACGTTGCCATGGCAGAAACTCCACGTTATTTAGCACTATAGGCCTTTGTTGGTTTGGTGTTTCTTGCTTTTATATATTGCTTGAGCCCTGTGTACACAGAGATAACATTCATATGTATTGCATTGCAACTCTGGCTTTACTTTGGATTTATAAATGATTCACAACAAATTCAATCACCCCGTATGGCTTTGAAGGTATGGTATTGTGTGAATAATCAAATTCTTAAGGTAGGAAGAAAATTATTGCACGTGCATTTGAAATAACTTTGGAAGATCAGTATTACACAGAGAGTATGAGAATATGATAATATCATATAGTTATTTGAATAATGAGATATAAGTTTCCACTCTCTTAACATATGAAGCAGTTTAAAATGTAAGTTGAACAACAGTAAGGAATTGGGAGGTTTAAGATGAAGCAGAAAATAAAACCAGAGCGCCACAAAAGACAGATAGAAAAGCAATGAACTGCACAGGTAAGATGGAAAAAAACCCTAATGTGTCATTTCCCAGTGTGGCCTTGTCTCATGCTTATAAATACTGAACAGTGTTTATGGGTATTTGGAGCACCCAAGTGTTGTCTGCGACTCTGACATGAGGAATTGGACGATGCCATACGCAGGGGAAGTTACAGTCACTTCTCTGCAAAATAAGACTGACAATGTTTGGAGAGCGTGCTTTTACTGTAGACTATTTTTGAAATGAGTACTCCCAATCATCCGAAAACTGGTTGGAGTGAAAGGAAACTCACATGGCAAAGTTAACAGTTCTTTGCAAAGATGTCTAAGGTTCTAGACAGCACTGAAAGGAGCTGTGTTTAGCTAGTGTCGGGATTAAAGTTTCAAAGAATGGTGTTCATTCTTATGAAAAGAAATCTAACCCTGAAAAGAGTTAGTTGGTGAGCTGACTAAAGGACAGTGTGTTCAGAACGGAACAAGTACTAAGTATTTATGTGGGAAATCCTTTTTCTGTGAACAGAAGGGTCAGTTTTTGAAACTATCACGCAAAAAAACCCAAACATATTGTAGTATATACGATATATACTAAGTATATGAAGAGATTAATATTCTTTAGATGATGTAATGGCACTCTCAAAGACAAATTAACTTTTGTAAAATTAGGATTATAATACAGCCTTTGCCATTAGACAAATTATCTCAGAGTTCACAAAACTCAACCAGTTTCTAAGAATTAAACTGTTTGTGGCTAAATCCTTCCGATGCACCTTTGTAATGCTTTATTCACTTTCACTGCAAAGTTTTGATCCACTTGTCATTTGAGTAAATCTTAAATTACTTTGAACTGAGAAGTCAGTTTGGTAAGTTTATTGTGTTGGTATCTTAAAGACCATCATATTAATTTCAGGCATATATATGAAGTAGCAACATTATTATCAACCATTCATCTTATAATTGTGTCTATATGACAGTGCATTTAGTTTAAAATTATTTTCGGTCGGTTTATAGGTTTTTCTGGCCTCATAAGCAACTTTTCCAGAATTTTTCCCTTTTTTTATTTTTCTGAGATAAATATATTCACATTCAGTTGCTGTAACATTTCTGAGTGTAATGCAATATAGCATTAGGGGAGATTTTCAGTACTGAGAGCCAGTTCCTGAGGAGAGCATGCTGCTGGTGTTTCTCTTCTTGTTCCTGGTATCTCCTTCACCGTTAGTGACCTTTGCTATTTTGACAAGTGCACAAGCATTGCCTTGTAACCCAGGGAATATTGAGGTACAGTTGTAACAGGCTTACCGGATTTGTGTTAAGCTAACAACACAGGCTTCGCACGCATCAGGACTTTGAGCAGCTTGGAGCTGTGTTTTAGCTTGTAATAGCAAGGATCTAATGACCGAGTGATTATAACAGACTTCATTTTAGTTTTTGCTTACTTTGGCATAACTTTGTGGTGTGATGCCTTCTTACACATATTTTGTAACTGTGGTGGTGAAACACACAGCTCTTTGGCCACTCGGTGCTTGGTGCGATTCCCCATCGCTGGGCCACATACCAACCTAGGCGATGTCAGGCATGAATTGCGAAAGATAAAGGACCAGAGCATTAAGGCACTCCCTTAATGCGCCTGGCTCCTGCTTCCCCCATTGCTTGGGACTATCTCTCCCTGACAGCAACATCTGTACCTGGGTCATGGCCCAAAGGGAGGTGGTACCAGAACCTGCAGATTTAGCAAGTTCTGGACTTGCACAACTGGTGGAAAATACTGGGATATTCCATCATCAAAGTTGGGCTTGAGTGGAAAGAAAACCTGACGAAAGTCAATTATCTCAGACCCTATAAGTAGCGATTCTAGCGAGACCCTTTGAGCTCTCCTGGATGGCAGCGGGCTGTGACCAGCATCTCCCAGACCCAGCATGCTGCTCAGGCTGACACCTCGAGGACTGAAAGGCCAGGGCGAGTCAACTCCCCATCAAGTCCCAGTTATCGCCTGTTGAGGAATGCCTACGAATTGTGAGTATTTGCTCTGAACTAGAAGAGGGAAATTTTAACTATAGCCTCTAATTTTAAATATAGCCTCTAATACACATTAGCTCTTACAGGTGTGGACATTCTTATATCTAATTTGTTCCAAATATTTGTCTGTGCATGTGCAAAAGAGGGACCTGTTGACTCATTGGAGTCTACCCTTGTGAAGGGACCTTTAGTCTTAACAGTTAAAAGCTCAGGAGTAAGATTGCGTGTGACTCCTTAAGTGTTGTGTGTTTGGATGTTTGCGCTTATATGTATATTTATTGATTTAGGATACCTTATAGTAAGTTAATGTGAATGTTGCTATCTTCAAATCTGTAACGAAGTCGCTGTTCAATTATTTTGTTACATCACGTTGTAAATCCTTAAGTAGGTTAATGATTATGTGCTGCTAAAACTCTTGATGCACCTAAAATCATTAATAAATTTTAAATTGCTACTAAATCATAACCGTGTCAATTATTTCGCTCCATGACAGTAACCCACAGGCAGTAATGGCAAGTATTTACCCTGGGTAAACAAGAGCTCTCTGTGATCCTAGAGTACAATACAGCATTGAGGAGTACAGGCATGGAATGATTGCAGGAACTTTAAAAGTACAACAAATTTCTTCACCGAAAAGTTTGTCAAGCATTGGAACAGGCTGCCCAGGGAAGGGGTGGAGTCGCCATCCCTGAAGGTATTTAAAAGACGTGTAGACGTGGTGCTGAGGGACATGGTTTAGTGGTGGGCTTGGCAGCGTTAGGTTGATGGTTGGACTCGATAAACTTAAGGGTCTTTTTCCAACCTAAATGATTCTATGATTCTATGGTTGTATTTCTGTGGTGTTAGGATCCAATGCCTGTTACAAAGATATTAAATGCACACAGGGATTTAGTATCTTTTTATGTATTCTGAAATATCTTCTAGATTTGAATGATTATGAAGTGAATGAGCTCACACGTGTTTGTGTTTCCCAGTATTTCCAGGCTAAGTTTTCTTGAAGTCTGAAGGTTTCTATTTAGCATTCTGTTGATGCTGCTCTTCGCTGAGTTTAGAGATCCGATTTTTCTGTATATATTCAACTTCTGTTTGAGCTTCTGTTAAAATAGTCTCATTTACTTTCCCATTCAGACTTGTTTCTCAAGCTTAAATAGCTGTCATTCTATCTTGAACACCATCAGATTTTTAGAGAATTTCTTTCATAACTTTCACTAACTTTTTTCCTCTTTGATTTAATACTTGCAAAGGCTTGCCTGGGATTACTGCCATCTCTACAAATCATTGCAGAAAAAATGCTTTCTGTGGCTTTGTGTTTAGACTTTGGTTTATTTTAGTATGGTTTTCTGTCGAAATGGCTGTGTAAATTGTTTCTTTTGTATAGAAGACATTCAAACATGGGAGGAGTAAAAATACTAAGGTATTTTAAGTCTTTCTGTCTCTCCTTATTTATAAAATATCTTACTGTATATCATGATGCTCTATATCTATATATACGTGGTACATACGGTGGGAATTTAAACCTTTTTTTAAAGAAAAAAAACCATGTTTTAGAAAGTGTCCTGTCATCGCACAGCAGCCTTTCCCATTCCCATCACATTGCTGTGCTCGGTGGCATAGCGAGCACTTATCTTGCAAAATGTACACTCTGACACAAAACGAATGATGAGGGAAGATGTAAAACAGGCAAACAAAACTTACATAAAGTATTTTTGGTGGCCTGCAATCACGTGCTTTCCAGTTTGTTCTAGGCATTCTTCTCCCAGTTGTGTTACACACCCCTCTGATGTAGTCCATTCACCATCTGTGTTCGACACGTTCTCTTCTCTGTGTCTGCCAAAAGAGGAGTCACAGACTTCTGCTTTGGTGATGATAGACATAGGCATTGGAAACAAAACCGTTTTCACCTCGGAATTCCACCTTATTCCTGATACGGCATTTTATTTCTCAAAATTTCTCGATGAGTGGTATTCTGCTCTGCGGTATGGATCTTATTTGTCTGTGTAATCTTTGCATCTTTTTATCTGTTCTCACCTTCCCGTCATCTTCTACAGAGACCTCTTACAGTGAACCCTGTAATTAAATTGCCATTTACCTCTTGAAGACCATCACTGAAACTCACTGTAAACTCACTTTTTTTCATGAATTCTTTAACTTGTGTAATTATGCAAATAATGGTGTGCATTAAAAATTGAATGAGAAATTAAGTAAGTGAGACAGTAAGTGTCATATCCTTCTGAAAGATACTGTTTAATGATGTCCCCTCCCACTTTTATCTTGTTTGTTTATTTCTATTTACTTCGTAAACGGTACAATAAAATGGGTTTTCAGGCTTAGCTTACTTGTGCAATATGAGAACAATTAGTTGCTTGTACTACATTCATTAACAGGTGTATTATTTTGTAGCATATAGGTATGTTTTGACACTATAGGTATGGCTGTTACCCTTGACAAAAATGTTCATACTTTAACTAGACTTAGTTTTTTTCAGAGTATCATCCCTAAACTTCTGCTAATTTATTATGATTAAATATTGGATGAAATACACTCTTAGAATGATACATATTGTGCCAGGGTACATCCTATTTCAAAGAATTCTTTGCATTTCTTTCATTGCGATCACAGGAAAAACAAGCAAAATGCAAGAATTTTAATTAGAGGAAAAACTGAAATTACTTCTGTCTTGAAGAATTAAGAGACTGGCAAACTGTTAAACCAGATGCACAGTCCATTAAAAGTAAAGCAAGCTTTTATTATCAGTATTTTTCAAAACCAGCTGCAGTTAAGAAAAGTGTTATTTCCAACTAAAACTTATGAAGGATACTGAAAGCTGCCTTTGCATGTACTTTCAAGCGGAAGAAGCATTTTCTAAATATCAGCAGTGTTTGAAATACTGTGAAAGTTTTTCCGACAGAAGAGGCTGTACTGAAAAATGGAAGAATGCGTATTTACTGGCATAAATATTGTTAATATGTTTAGACTACTGAGTTCTACTAACTTTGAACACTCACGGTATGCTCTTTGTATTTCTAAGAAGTTTTCTTGAGCTAAGCGAATTGAGTTGTTGGTGGACTAAAACATAAGCCTATTATCCAGAAAAGTTATTACCTTTTCTGCTGACTGGAAATGAAACACGGGATATTTTTCTGAGATTGGAATTTTGGCTTGTTAGATTTTTGATTAGTAAAAAACTTGCAAAGTTAAGTTGCAATATCATGAATTGGGTGATATATTGAGAGCGGAACAAATTAATTCAAGTGGATATTTCCTTTTGTAATGAAAATGGAAACTAATTAAATAGATAAAAGTCGTAATTAGTTCTTAAGAAATAGAGCAAAGGGAAAATTTTGGAATATCAGCAGTCTGTCAGAATCTTGGGAAGAAGGCATATATAGTTTTATGTGTTCTATCTATTGCAAATGAAGCATTGATAACAGCTCTTTCAAGGAAATTTGGAGAATAGGCAAAGAAAAACTGTGCTAAACTGCCATAATAAGCTCTACTTCCTCAAAGAGAAGTTGCCATATTATATATTGACTTCTGCTTCCTCATCAGGTTTGTTTAGGTGGGAGATATTCAGCAAATTTCTGCTTCTGTTGCAATGGAACTCCCAAATAGCTTAAGCTCATGAAATTCTCCATAGCTTCCGCTCTAGATTTCCAGCCTCTCTTACCTAATTAACTAATAGGCTCTTTTCTCCTGCAAAGTTGTAATGAGGTTACTGCCTAACCATATTGCGAAGTGCTGTGTGCAGGATGAGTCATTTTCATCAAGCATCATGAATGGCATCAAAATCACCGAGGCCTTTTGAATTTCATGGAAAAATCATTCAGATTTTTCGCATCATTCAGAATGTATTTTTTAAAGCTGTATTGGCACTTCTTACAGAGCACTTTTTGTTTTCTTAGTATAAAAACAGGCAATAATGGTTTCTTGCTTCTTTCTTTTGCATTTCTTTATTCCAGTACATACTCCATCTCCAGTTTAGTTGAGTCTTAACATAATTTTCCTCTGATAAAATCATTCACCCTTCAAGCCAAGCCTCAACAAAAATATTTTGTTTCTTTCTTTTATTTTTTTTTTCCCTACAAGAAGTAACAGGAATCCAAACACAGTTCCAAGTTTCTCCTCTGTCTTTTCACAAGGCTACATACAGAATTTGCTGATCTGGTACTCAGAACTTCTAAACTTTCAATAACAAAATATGACAAAACACAAGTTCTAGCTTTCACTGGTGCTTTTTTTTCCTTGCTTTCAACATGCATTCTCATGCATTTCCTTCGTGGAATTTGTTCTATTCTGGACTTCTGCACCAAACTTTCTCACTTCCTCAAGAATAACCCTACTTCTTTTGAAAAAAATGATATATTGTATGCTTTTAAATTACTGGTTACTGGTTAAATTACTGGTTACACGATGCTTTTTAGTTCATATGAGTCTGTTGTCAATTAAAATTATTTTTATTTTTAAAAAACTTCTTATTTTCCTCAAAAGTCTGACCATAATAAAATAATAAACTTTATAATGGGTTTGGTGCTCTATTTGCCACGGACGGTGTTCATTTTGAGCAGGCCCTCCTCTAAGAAAGGCCAGTCCTTATAGCGTTATAGTCCTTATAGAATTTATTTCCAGCAATCAGCAATAATAATGTTGCAATGAATTTTATCTCCCACATGCAACTAACATTTTGTTCATTTCATTAAAACTATTTCATTTGATAAAGCTTTCTCAAGCAGTCTTTGCAATCTACTTATAATTACACCACCAATGGAAAATGTGATTTATTTCAGTGTGTTGATTCCAGGCGGTTGCCAGTGAAACATATGTAGCTATGAATCTTGTACAATCTTTTATATTGCTGTAGTCAGCACCCTCCTGTATGCATCGTCTTTAAAGCTATGAAATCCAAGAAGCATTTAAAACATCTTGAACGTTACAATCAGTGAGTTTGCAGATGACACCAAGTTTGGTGGGAGTGTTGACTTTCTTGTGGGTAGGACAGCTCTATAGAGGGATCTGGACAGGCTGGATTGATGGTTGAGGCCAAGGGCATGAGGCTCAAGAAGGCCAAGTGTTGGGTCCTGCACTTGGGTCACAACAACCCCATGCAGCGCTACAGGCTTGGGGCAGAGTGGCTGGAGAGCTGCCCAGTGGGAAAAAAACAGGGGGTGTTGGTTGACTGCTGGCTGAATATGAGCCGGCAGTGTGCCCAGCTGGCCAAGAAGGCCAACAGCATCCTGGCCTGTATCAGGAACAGGGTGGGAGTAGGACTAGGGACGTGACCATCCCCTTGTACTGGGCACTGGTGAGGCCCCACCTCGAGGGCTGTGTCCAGTTTTGGGCCCCTCACCACAAGACAGACACTGAGGGGCTGGAGCGTGTCCAGGGAAGGGCAACGGAGCTGGTGAGGGCTCTGGAGCACAAGTCTGGTGAGGAGCGGCTGAGGGAGCTGGGGGTGTTCAGCCTGGAGAAGAGGAGGCTGAGGGGAGACCTCCTCGCTCTCTGCAACTGCCTGAAAGGAGGGGGCAGCCAGGGGGGGTCGGGCTCTTCTCCCAAGTGAGAAGTGATAGGATAAGAAGAAGTGTCCTCAAGTTGTGCCAGGGGAGGTTTAGATTGGATACTTGGAAAAATTTCTTCACCGAAAGGGTTATCAAGCATTGGAAGAGGCTGCCCAGGGAAGCCATCCTCCACCCCTGGAGGTACCTAAAAGATGTGTAGACGTTGTGCTGAGGGACATGGTTTAGTGGTAGTTTTTGTCAGTGTTAGGTTAATGGTTGGACTTGATGATCTTAAAGGTCCCTTCCACCTAGATGATTCTATGATTCTATGATCTACACGTAAGATAATAGAGTCATAGGTATTAGGTATATAGGCATAATTACTGGTGTTGGGCAGTTCTGGTAACACAGCAGAGATTACTGAAATCAATAGATTTTGGTAGCAAATGCTTATCATAGCACTGTGAGTCTGTCTGTATGTGCTTGGTTTATGTATGTGTATCTTCTAGTGCACCATTTCTGGTAGAGGGAACGGTTAATGACTTCAGAGAAAGGATGCATGTATGATGAGGTTGTGCTAATAAAAAATATTTATGCTGTTGGGAAGCTACAGCTTGAAAGCTGTTGAAGAAAAACAGAGGATTGTAAGTAGGATCTCCAAAAGCACAAACACGAAATGATGGCACAAAATGTAAGAAGAAGCACAGGGTGGTATCAGGGGCCCCAGGGATATAAGTAATTCAGAAATGGTCAGTACTGTGTCATTAAAGAAATGCAACCTTGGGAGCTGGTTGGTTTTTTTTGGGGTGGTGGGTTTTTTTATAATGAGGAGAGGAAGGAAATGTAAACCTCACTACATATAGAAAATTCAGATACAACATGGAATTAGCAAGTAATGAAGTAAAAGCAATTACGCCATCTGTGTTAGCAACTGTAAAAAGATGACTCTGAGTGACACTGACTTCTAGAGTGAGAAGGAAGAAACCACTGACATAAGCACCATATTCCTCCTGGCAAAGAGAAGGAAGAGGCCACCCGAGCCGTGGTTAACAGCAGACTCCTCCCAGAGAAGAACACGGGACTTGTATTTGTTGCAGTTCCTGCTAGGACCCCTGGGACACAGGAAGGGTGCAAACACTGGAGAAAGAGGTCAATATTGGAAAGTTTATGTGTATCAGTTTTCATTGTGCTACTGGGAATGAGCTGAATAATCGGGCAATCTGAAAGGTAAATGTGAATATAATTGTAACAAGACTACTAATAACTCTGTGATTAGACTGTTTAGACTTAGACTAACAATAAATTCTTGACTTTGTTTAAAATTGCCCGGGTGTTTGATCCGGTATCGGTGGCCTGGAGGGCAAGCTGTTAACCTGGATGCAGTGTTTCTTTCTTGGCAGGAATAGTATTTCTAGCAGGCAGCTCATATATTTCTAAGGAAAATGGTCAGGTGTGACCTCCTGGAAGCAGATAGCATAATTTTACAACAAAAATGGTGATTTCCAGGGTCAGGCTCCTCTCAAAGATTTTATTAGCAAGAAATTATTCCTTTATTAATAACAAATAAATTTTGCTAAAAACTGATAAATACCAGGACCTACACAGAAACAACATGTGTTTACACATGAAGAGATTACTGCAATCTGCACCTCTTTCTCATTCAATCCCTAATATTGCGATCAACCAATTTAAAATACTCTAGTTCTTGGTGATACATAATAGAATCTGTCTTCTCTGAAAAGCTGACAATGCTAGTGATTTCTTTAAAATTATCATTTATTTATCTTAATTCAAAATATCGCAAAGAGCATCTTTTGCTTTGTTTGGGGTTTTTTTATAATGTTGTTTTTATAATACAGAGTTTGTAGGCAGTGGTCACCCAAATCCCTGACAAATTAGGAAAAAGCTAAGAAGTAACTCTGCAGTGGTATGCTGGAAGTATGGAGTTCCTCCTCCTGTTTTGAAGTAGGTGGTGGTAACTAGGACTCCCAGGTGCTACATATTATTAAAAACCATAATAATAATATAGTGCCTAGTGCTCCAGAACTACCAAGATGGAGTTCGGTGCTTGCCGCTAGTCTTTCAGCTCCACGGGGAATGTGACAGATGAAGTGAGGAACACAATCTTATGAGAAATCTCAGTAGAATTAGACCAGCTGTTTTCTATAAATATTCAATAGCATCCAATAAAAATAACTTCAGGATTTTTACATGGAGAGACGGTATGTAGAATTAAAGAGCAGAGTTTATCTCCAGCAGGCAGTGCGTGCCTGTACCGCTGTAAGGGAGCACTAGCAGCTACCTCAGGAAGACACAGTGGGTTCCTCTTAACTCTCTCTTGACCTCTGCAGACAGGGAATTATCTCAGGCTTCCATTATAGTTAATTGAACAAAACAGGTATCTTAAGTGACTTATCTGATTCTGAAATTGGTTTTTAAAATCGCTTGTACTACAGAAGTAATTATCTCCTCTCCTAACTGTAAATGGATGAGGGGCAGAAAAACAGTACTCCGTGATTTTTGTCTCATTTATGCAAGGCGTCAAGAAATTCAGTACTCCTTTGAAAGGTCTGCATATTTTCCTGCATGCATCAAAACGCTATCCGGAAAAGTAATTTCCTTTATGTATAAGTTAATCCTGGTGAGGGTAACTTCATAGCAGCCCTACAATATTCTCTGTGTGTACTGCAACCAGAGGCTGCAATTATTGCCAGTCCTATGAGAGATCATACAAAAATAAAAGCTTTCCGATACTTCAGAAAAGGTTTAGAAAACGTTAATCAGCCTCATTCTAGCTCCAAGTTCATTGCTTGCTTTCTTTCTTTTTGTTTAACCTCTAGAAGTTGAAAATTCTAACATACCTTTCTACTACTAAGTTCTGCATTTCCAACCCCTGCATATCAATTTAATCAGAAGTGTTTATCCCGTTAATGAGCAGACTGTAAGGCCAGGTTTCTAGATCATTTTGTCACATCTCTTGCACTTATAGGGGCCTAAATGTCATAGTTCCCCTAGTAGCGTCTGAAAAAACACAGCATGTATTTGTCTAAAACCAAACTTTCAGAGAGGAACTCTGTTTTACTGTCAAAAGAGGAAGAAATTCCCCATTTAGTCTGTCAGGTTGTTACATTTCTTAATTAAGAATAATGTTAAAAATATTTGGTTGCATCCCCAGCTCCCATTTCTGTGAACTCATGTCATGGCCAACTGTTCTTTTTAGACCTTGTTAAAAGATTAAGAGAATACAAGCCCCAAATATTCATGCCAAATCCACAACAATACACTTCAGAAATATAGTGTTGAGAAACGTGATACTGAACTATTAATGTGATGCCCGTTCCTTGACTTTAGGTTTTAAAATTTGAAATGGTTCTGTTAAAACTGGAAGGACTACTGGTAAAACTGGAAGCAGTTGAAAAACAGAAATATAAATTTCCTTCTAGGCAAAAATTCTTGAGTCACATTTATTTACATGACATTAAGTGGAAAAAAAAAATGTTTTTACTGTAGGGAATCTTAATTTGAGAAATTTGTGAATCTGAAATTTCTTATTAAAGCTGGAAAATTGCTGATAAGGCATAATGGCTGAAAATTCTATTTTTGTAGTACTAAGGGAGAGTTGCTACTTTGACATGACAGGCACCTTTTTCTGGATCAAAGCATGTTTGTCATGGAACGAAATAACTTGATATTCTGTCATAATGTTTATCAAAGCGTCTTTGCTTCTTGCAGGACAAGCAGAGCCACTTAGAGCTCTAAAAGAGACAGAATGTTTCAATCAGTACTAAGTGTCAATTACTTTCAAAAACAGAATTATAAAAATAAAAAATATAAAGGAAAATACAGTTCTCATACACAAGTTTAAATTCTTAAAAGCTTAAGAACAACCCCCAAACTAAAAATTAAATTCTTTAAAATATTTTTCTTTGTTCAGTTCAAAATAAAATACATTGTGGGTACTTTTATGAAAAAAAACTTGCGTTTTTTAGTTAATTCAGGTCATTGATATTTTATTTTAAAAGCTTTAGCATATCAATTCCTTGAGATAACTCTCAATAACTTTTAAGATTTGTCAGTTAGCAGCTCTTAACAAATTTCATGTTTTAATGTTCTGGAAATGCTATACAGCGCTTATATTTAAACCAGAACGCTATTAAGTGCAATGTGGAATTCCCAGTATATTACGTACTTAGCTCTGTTTCACATCAGCTGTTTTCCAAAAAAAAACAACTTTGAGGAATAAGATTAAAAGTATGTTGCTGTTCTTAAATCTTTGTTAATTGAATCTCAGATAATTTTTTTCATTATTTTACCTCAAACTTTATGGAAGAGTAGTAGCCTGCAGCTATTGGGTCACTTTCCTGCTTTTTTAAGTTGTTGTATAATACCATCAGCCTTCAGTCTGCTGGAAATTCTGTGGTGTTCCAAGATTTATTAAAAATTTATATCATCATTAAATGTTTACAACATGTAGATATTGTTTTATACCTCTTTGCTTACTAATGGACTGGAAAGTACTTTATCTTCCTCGTGTGATAAGAGGATTTATCATGCTGTTTCCTTCTGAGTAAAGAATAGAAATATTTATTGAACTCTTCTATTTTCTTCCATCATTAACTGCATTACCATTGCGTTCTAGTAATTAGTCCTTGTATGTTTTTACTGTCATATTCTTCACACACTTGTCTCTGTTTTCCTTAGTCTACAGTCCATGGATTTCTCTTCGGTAGTATGAGCTCCCTTAATCAATTTTCCAAAATGATAACCGTATTCCCTTTTGTAAGTCCTGTGTATTTCTTAATTAGTTGTAGCATTTACCTTCTATGGAAGCAGGCTAGGTATTTAGATAAAGGCAGGATGCGCAAGGTGTCTTATTTAGATGTAGTTTTATTACACGTGGTAAAAGACCTGATATTCTACAGCTGGTAATATGATTTGATTTTCCAGTGCTTCTTTGGACACAGGAACAGGGTGAATATTCAAGGGATCTGTTATTTCCAATTGAAAATGCATCTCACCTCCATTTAAAATACCATTTGAATTTTCTTTCTTGGAGCTGCAAAGTATTAAGGGTATAAAACTGTAGTACTCAGTCCTCTGTACTTGCAAAAGTCTAGATTAATTCAGAGTGAAAGGAAGGAGATTGACTCTTCTGTGTTATAGGCCAATTGCACATTCCTAACAACACAGTCTCCTTCCCGATTTCCTTGGAAAGTCCCAGAACGAGGTGAATACACAACCAACATGGCAATCTTCCTTCCTACTTTATTGAGTGAGATTCTGCTATTGTATGCAGGATAAAAGGAACCACTCCTAATTAAATCATGGGCAGTTAAAATTCTATTTAGTATTGATCATGCATTTAACAGCAAAGACTCCAAGATACCAGATCACTATCTATTGACATCCGAGCCCCTTGAGAGGTAATTAACGATGAAGCCAGCGGTATCGGATTAAACATTTTGCCTGTGGTTTATTCTGTGTGTGGGATTTTCTTCTGGCCTTCTTTACAATGATCACACTTGGGAATAAACCAACAATTTTAAGTTAAGGTGCCATAGCTGTCCTATCAAATAAAAAAGTCTGCCATTTCTTTTTGCAATGATTAAATAATTTTGAAAATGTAAAGGGCTTTTTAAAAGTATTTTTGACTGTTTGTACAAAGTATCTTCAATAATAACCATTTGTGTAACTTCTAAACATATGTCTGAAAATAACCCCAATGAGAAGAAATTAATTTTATATTTACAAAATCTATTTGAATGATCTTTTTAAAAATCCAAATGCATAATTTTAAAGTAGCACTGTCAAGCTAAGTACTATATATTCAATCTTTGATTTATTTTTTTAAGTGAGGGATGATCAGTGTTAACAAGAGAGAATATAGTCTTGTGATTTCATTTAGCTAAATTTTGACCTGTGCTTTTTTGAGATTAATTAAAATATACTATGTAGAAAGAGGAGCAAACAGTAGAAAAGTGAGAAAATATTGGATACTTGCTTCATGACGGAAGAATGATATACAATTCAAAGCTTTTATTAGTTCTTTAGTATATTTAAAATACATAGTTAATTAAGAACATATACTTTAACTTTTTCAATCGTACCTCACAGAATAATTTGTCAGTCAAGAACTGGAACATGAAAACCTAGGCTTGGTTTTTAACGGTAGCCAAAAAGCTGATGTTATACTAAGGACTGAAGAAAATGGAGAGCAGAACAGGAAACATGATTATGTCACTGACTAAATTCATAGTACACTTGCAGCTTGACTAATGTGTGCTGTATTGAAGCAGAAATAATAATTAAAAAGGAAAAGGTATGGAAAAAGATAAAAATGATCAAATGTAAAAAGCTTCCTGTGAGGAGTCAATAAATATATTTAGACTGTTCAATATGGAGAAAGGGATGATTCATGGGAGGGCATGATCGAAAGCTAGAAACTCATGAAAGCCGTGGAGAAAGAGAACAGGAATGTACTGTTTGTTGACTCTTCAATCCAGGAATGAGGTGGCACTTCATGCAATTAGCAAGGGAGAATTCAAAATAAACAACAGGAGGGAGCTCTTCACACAACATGCAATTGATCTGTAAAGCTGCTTCATGTGGATGCTAGCAGTCTACACAGCTTAAAATTATGGAAGAAAAATCTATCAAGATGAAAAAAAAAGGGTGACATGTTGCTCAGAATCACTGAACTGCAGATTTCTGGAAGATGAGAGAATATTCTGGGGAAATATCATTACATGCTTGTCCTGTTATACTTTTTCCTACATATTACCCATTGGCTAATGTAATATTATGGGCCCTGTAAACGTCTAGTCCGATGTGGGCATTCCTGTCTTTTTATATTTAAAGGATCTACTGAACAGAGATGTAATTATGTTTGCAGAACTGTAGGTATGAGTGCGTGATGAAAAATCTGCTAAAGTCTTTATAAAGAAAAGTCAGCCAATGAGCTTTTACCTGAGTTCCTGCAGGATCTTACCTGTTTGTAAAACTCAGATAAAATAGCTTCAATGGACTCTATATACCAAAAAGTCCTTAACCACACTTCTCCCCCTAAAAAAGTGTTCAGCCTGGAGAAGAGAAGGCTCCGGGGACACCTTATTGTGGCCTTTCAACACCTGAAGGGGGCTTATAAGAAAGATGGGGACAGACTTTTTAGCAGGGTCTGTTGCAATAGGACAAGGGTTAATGGCTTAAACTAAAAGAGGGGAGATTTAGACTAGATATAAGAAAGAAATTCTTTACTGTGAGGGTGGTGAAACCCTGGCACAGTTTTCCCAGGGAGGTGGTAGATGCCCCATCCTGGGAAACACTCAAGGCCGGGTTGTATGGGGCTCTGAGCAACATGATCTGGTTGAAAGTGTCCCTGCCCATGGCAGGGTCGGTGGACTTGATGACCTTTAAAGGTCTCTTCCAACCCAAACTATTCTATGAGTCTATGATTCTACACAGTTGCCCTGTTTGTTTCTTCCGCCGTTTCTATCATCGATACTTTCCATTTTCCACCAAATATTCTTGGAAATCAGAGGCCAGTAACACCATTCCAGAACTACCCTGATTAAAATCCAGAGAAGATCCTTGACTTCTGTGGAGTTTCTGCATTACAGCAAAGTATGCAACAACAATGAACTTTAATTATTTTTTTAATCAAAAATGTACTTTGCAAACAGAGGTGACCATAGAAAAATAAACCAATTAATTATGGACTACATTGCATTTGACATTCATATCTGAGAAGTTTTATTGTCTTCCAGAGGAACAAGTCTCCTTGTGTGAATAGATTATACAGGTTTTGGCCCAATCTAGCACAGTTGTTTTTTTTTCCTTTGTAGAGAAACATTTAAATAACATTCTTAAGACATTCACAAAAAAGGGAGGATGTTCTAAATAAAGACTTCCTATTGAGATTTAATTCTATTGTTCCGAGACATTGCAGCACATCTTATCTCTTCCTACTGAGACTCCACTCTCCCCCCTACTGTATTTTCTAATTGAAATCTTTTTGTGGAAAAAAATGACAATTCTGTATTGTGTTTGTAATTTTAAATGTCAGCAAATTATGTCAGTAAGCAACCTTCAGAAGGGAGTTTGCATTAATAACTGTGAGTTTCCTATGAATTGAGTGACGTGTAAGTATTTGTCTGTAACTCCTTTGGATTATCAGCCATGGCATTTCAGGGATTAACACTCTCTCTTCTCAGAATCTGAGGAGAATTGGTCAGGAAGCAGTTTATGAATTTTTTTAGTTTGGCATTTTTGGGCTGTGACTGCTTGTTGACCAAGACGTTATTTGGGACATGGTATTCACAGCAATGTCAGTGCCCACCTCATGAGACAGTTTTTTGATTAAAAAACCAAAACCAAGGGTGCTTCTGAGGTAGCTGAATGCAAAACTATGTCCCATGCACAGAAATGGTGTCCTGCTTTCAGAGAGGAAGGCAACATATGTAAACTGAAATTAGGGGTCAGGGAGGGCATCACACACTTTGTGTGTCACACTGTGTGTGTCACATCGCATAGGCATGACCTAATGCAATCCCTGGCTGTATAAACAGGGGATAGCACTAGGAAGGCAATTACCTGGTTTTATCTCTAAATATTTATACAAAAATATTTACAATATATTGGCTTACTATATATATATGTAGCATAGATCAGGCCAATATTGAAATCTATTTGTGATGATTACCGTTAAAAGAATGAATAAGGTAAATAAGGAGACATATGGACATTAGTTTGATAGATTTGGAGAGACTGAAAGCACCCCTTCTATTTATCTTGTCAAAATGAAGAGGTGATTTGATTACAGTCCATAAATATTTTCACAGGGTGAAAATAAAAGATTCATTAATTTAACAGGAAAGGGCATAACAAAGACAGCTGGCAAGCAGGTGAAGCCACACAAATTTGAATAGAAAGCTAGAATTTGAGAGTAGAGTTGATTCTCTGTTAGAGTACATGGAGAAGCGGTACCTCCCATAGCTCCCGTGTTTCAGACGAGAACAGTACCTCTCATAGAGGCAGATTTTTATTACTGTGTTTTGTGGGACTCAGTTCACTGTATCTCCAAAAGTTTTTAAATATTAATTTCTAGATGATCTGAAAGGTCCCTTCCAACCTCGGCAATTCTGTGATTCTATGATTTCAGCTAACCCAAAGTATTTTCTTTTTTTTTTTCTTCCCCTGAGTAAAATGATCTCTTTGCAGTAGAAGGAAATATTTTATAGAGACCACTTAGTTTTTCATATTTAGGATCATGTCCTGGTTTTGGTTGGGCTAGAGTTAGTTTTCTTCCTAGTAGCTGGTACAGTGCTGTGTTTTGGATTTCAGATGAGAACAATGTTGATAACACACTGATGTTTTAGTTGTTGCTAAGCAATGTTTATACTAAGTCAAGGACTTTTCCGCTTGTCTTACTGCCTAGCCAGCGAGGAGGCTGGGGCTGTACAAGAAGTTGGGAGGGGACGCAGCCAGGACAGGCCCAAACTGGCCAAAGGGGTGTTCCCTAACATAAGATGTCATATGACTTCTTCCTCCTCTTCGTCTTCCTCTTCTATTTAATTTATTAAACTTTTCTTATCTCAACCCACAAGTTTTCTCACTTCTACCCTAACGATTCTCTCCTCCATCCCACCAAGGGCCAGGAGTGAGGGAGCTGGGGTCAAACCACAACAGATCATTACAGTATTTTGACTTTTATATTTCAACGTCATTGTTTTCATTTTGTATTTTATTATTTCACTTTATATTTCCATTTTATTTTTATTTTGATAATAATATTAAAATGCATTATTTTTCCATTTAAATATTTTTGAAAAAATTAAAAAAAAAAATTAAACAGTGCTAAGGCAATTTCTTCTTCTCTTTTTTCTTTCCTCTTCCTTAATCACTCCCATATCAAAGATAACTGAAAATCATAACAAAATAAAGATGGTTTGACAGTACTGAAATCTTTTTCTGTCTTCTGAAAAAGAGGTTTGGCCAAAAAATTTTTCATAGTTTGAATTCATTGGAGCTAGCATTTAGTTTGCAAGTTGTTAAATTCAAGCTAGACAGAAATTTAATAGTAAGAAGTCAAGCTTTAAGAATCTCATTTGGAAAGTGGAAGAGTTTGTACTGGAGGTTTTATTAAAACCGAAAGAATGGGTGATCCCTTTTCTGGAGATGGCAAGTTATTTTGCAGGATGATCTAGGGCTCTGTTCCTCTTAGAGTCAAGGTTGGGAAAGGTTACAGCTCTGCCTGTGGAAAGGCTCAGGCTGGATGTATCCAACTAATACTTCTCCAATACTCAGCCAGCCTTTCTCTTTCATCTTTTTACTGGAAATCTCAGATGAATTCACCTCTCTTTTCCTCTCTTCTGAGTTGCAGATCAATACAGCTGAGGGTTTTGTTTATGAAGCTACTTGTCAAATGGGCTCCAGATAATGCTGAGGCACTAATGCCTTTTTAAAATTCTGTTGTGTTATATTTAGTTAATAAACTTGTTTAGTTTACAATCAATACAGATGAAGGACTGTTTGTATGATGCTTGCTAAGTGTTATTAAAAAAACATGCTGAGTGAGACAGAGGAATGGATATTTGGTACTTCTACCTTCCAGAAAAAGACCATGGGCCAAAGTAACTTCTATCTGTAGAGATAAATATATCATTTCTCCTTCATTGTAACATTAGACCCAAATTTAGACAATGATAAATCTTGAGAATAAAAATGAGGCCTAAAGCATTCTTGTGAAGAACTCTCTTACTATTTCTCAAAGCCATCACAATGGAAGAAATATTTGCACAGTTTGCAAAAGGCACAGAAAAGAGAAGGTTATAGGAAAGAAGAATTATTAGGTTTCACGAGGCTTTATTTATGGAAGAAACAAAAGTCTTGTTTTCAGTGGAGTAGCTGTGTTCTCCTCAATTCATATTCACTTGGTGCTTTTGCCCCCAGTCCTTTGGTCACACTGTGGACAACATTTGATGTTATGTGAATGAGAGCTAAGACTGAATGCATGAGAATTCTCCAAGTAGACATAGGAAAACATTAACAAAAATTATAACTGCACATAATCTACTTCAGCAAGTATTAGTTATTAAATTGACAGGTCAATCAAGGTCTTCCAGGTTTATGCCAACATAACTGCACACACTCCTGAGAAGATAATTTGAGCCATTAATATATTATCTTAGATGATTCCTTAATGCAAACACGTAAATTGCTAACACTGAACCACATTAATTAAACTACATCTTATTAATTACTTGTAGACTTCTAAAAAGGCAGTCAAATGTTGCAGATATGAATTTATAATCTTTAATGATGCCCTGTTATAGGATATCCCATTATCCTGCTATGATATCTTCAATAAATTGGATGCTCAGTTTCATCGGCATTACAGCAGTACAGGTCCTGTGCGTGCTGTTCTGGATTTCTGTTCTTTAGACACTTTGTACAGGCTGAAAGGAGCACTCATGATAGAAAACCTTCTTGACTTGAGGATAATTCTCTATCAAGCAGACAGACGATGTCACGACACTGCATACCTCTGTTTCAGCCCACCGTATTTAAGCCCACCCACCTTGGCCACCCTTTTCCTTACTTCATTGTAAGAGAATCTTCAAGTATCCAAAATAAGAAGTTAATTCTTGTACTACTAAAAAGCTATCAATGCCATATTTCCATGCTGTCTTTTGAAACCTCTACTCTTTTTAAATACCTAGAACATTTTACTATATTATGGTATAAGTAAGAAGGATCTCTTTTTTCCCAACTTTTTTCAATATACTCATGAGAATGATTTTAAACTCATAATTTCTCACTGCTTTAACCTTCATGTTCCTTTTCCCCATAGATTCTCTCAACACAAGCATGCAGTATAAACTTTGCCATGTTTAATTTAGAGTGTAAGATCCAAATGACAGAGGTCTGTCACTTTTTTTTTTCCTTCTGAAAGAGGCCGTGTGCACCTGGGAGACTAGAAATAATAAAAACATACAATAAGGCTCAATATTAACACATATTCCCAGACTAATTTCCTTGTCACAAGATGATTTTGGCTTCTTATCCTTGAACACAGAAAAGCATATATTGAGATTACCTTGCGTATATATTTTGGAATGAGAAAGTACATTCAGTTTAGTAGCAGGTATTTCCTTTTGTTTAGCTTGTATTTCTGAAACAAAGTGCCAGCAACGGTTAGAGGTGATAATCAGATGACAGAGTGGGAAAGAGGAAGGTGCCCAAAATAGAATTTATTAGGTGCTGTGGGAGATTAAGAGAGAAGTTTTTTAGGCAGGAAAAATGAGCCGAGAAAAGAGTTTTGATAAGGGGGGGGGAAAGGACGGCATATTCAACTACAGTTAGAGAAACATTTGTGTGACAGAGTGGGGCATAAAGATCCCACGTATGAAGTAGTCATTACAAAATGAGTAGTTATAATGAATTCATAGAAAAAAGAATAAGGATGGGAAGAAAGAGGGAAAAGCTAATTTTAGGCTGCATTTCGTATTGAAAATTTAGCAGAAATCTTGCTGATTCTGTGTGGTGAAATTCCTATTTTTAGAACTTAAGCACTCACCAAATTTTCCAGAGTTCTGTGAGCTGTGACTGGTTTGTCTCTTTTGGAAACACAGAGACCATGACTCTCTGGCCTATCCGCTGCAAGCAAAAATGGTGCTAATGAAGCAGATTTCATTGAAACTAACAAGACCTGAATTTTCAAGAAGTGGGCATTATTCTCCAGGTGTCTCTAAAGTATCTCATGGTCACCTTCTTCCTCACTTTTCTTATTAATGGTTAATAGTTTGACCAGCAGCAAAATTTCTAAGTTTCATTAAGTAGCATTTATGTTCCAGTGCCAGCCACGCTATTTTTTGGATTCAGCAAAGATGCCTCTGGTACCCTGAAGATGATTTGACTCTTTTAAACTTGTTGGCCTGGACCTTAAAATCAGAACAGCCTAAGGATAAAGCTTTCTTGTACAGATGAGAAAAACAAGTGTACAGAGAATTGTATACTCTCCTTTTGCTGGTTTAAAAAAAACACAAACAAAACCAACAAAAAAAACAAACCGAAATTGCAGCATTTGGGAACACACACACACAAATTAATTTACCATCTGAGATGTTATACAAGTTCTTCCAGACAGAGGGCCACGAAGATGCTGGGAGGGCTGGAGCCCCTCTGCTGTGAGGACAGGCTGAGAGAGCTGGGGGGGTTCAGCCTGGAGGAGAGAAGGCTCCGGGGAGACCTTATTGTGGCCTTCCAGTCCCTAAAGGGGGCTACAGGAAAGATGGGAAGGGACTCTGGATCAGGGACTGTAGGATAAGGGGTTATGGTTTTGAACTGAAAGAGGAGAGATTGAGATGAGATGTGAGGCAGAAATTCTTTGCTGTGAGGGCGGTGAGCCCCTGGCCCAGGTTGCCCAGAGAAGCTGTGGCTGCCCCATCCCTGGAGGGGTTCAAGGCCAGGTTGGACGGGGCTTGGAGCAACCTGGGCTGGTGGGAGGTGTCCCTGCCCAGGGCAGGGGGTGGCACTGGATGGTCTTTAAGGTCCCTTCCCACCCAAACCATTCTGTGATTCTGTGATTCTCTAATAAACTAGTACAAAGAAGAGAGAGACACATAGCCCCTGAAAAAATATGCAACGTCTAACCATGGAACCCTATAATACAGTGCTGCAGTGGCTCGGTGAAAGTCATAAGGTCTGTACAGAATTTGCAAGGCCTCAGCACTGGGTTTGTCAGTCTTGCTCCATGTGAACTTCTCTTGACCTGCCTGCAGCTTTGATTTACTTGATTTATCTGGGACAGCAATTTCTCTAATTGACCAGGTGTCTATAGCTAATTTCTTTTATTTTTTAGCTGTGTATGTTACAGCCATACCCGGGTTTATGCAGTTAGGGGTGTAGACAGTTAGTTTTATTCAGGTAGCAGTAAGAAGCGATTGTTGTAGATAAAATAAGGTATTTACCACTAACATAATGATGTAGTGTTGACACATACGGGCCTGGTACGAGACTGGGGACCTTGAGGAGAGCCAGGGTGTGGCCTGGAGGAGTACAGGCGTGGGGGGGCCATAACACCAGGAAAAAACGCAGGAACTCCAAAAAAGTGTGCATAACAATTTTAACTACATTATTATGATGGTTGGACTTGATTATCTTAAAGGTCCCTTCCAACCTAGACGATTCTATGATTTTATTATTATTTTTTCTGTTACAATTATATCTGGACTAATGATTAGACTGTTAATGTTTCAGTTATTCTAACAATAAATATTTGGCTTTCCTTACATATAGGGTGTGCTGCTTCTTTGCCCAGGATCAACGTTTTGAGCTTAACAATTGCTCAAGGGTCTGATCTTGTAAATCACACTGAGCAGCATAACTGATGTAATAACTACCTCACACATGGCATATTTTTATAAAATACTCTAAAACACAACCTAGGACCTAATTTTTAGAGGTGCAAAACATTGGTTTTTAATATTTTATATTAAATATAAATTTAATATTTTATATTAAATATTTTATATTAAA
>VYZM01009863.1:1733572-1775777 GCA_013398915.1 Dromas ardeola
TGGTGCCCGGCAATAGGACAAGAGGTAATGGGTACAAACTTGAGTGTAGGAAGTTCCATCTCAACACGAGGAGGAACTTCTTTCCTGTGAGGGTGGCAGAGCCCTGGCACAGGCTGCCCAGAGAGGTGGTGGAGTCTCCATCTCTGGAGACATTCCAACCCCGCCTGGACGCGTTCCTGTGTAACCTGCTCTAGGGTGGCCCTGCTCTGGCAGGGGGGTTGGACTAGATGATCTCCAGAGGTCCCTTCCAACCCTATGATTCTATGATTCTATGATTCTATGATTTTTTTCTAACCATAATGAAATTAGTTTAATTTTAGTCTGTTCTAAGTCAGTGAAAACTGTTCCCGATCCTAGTGAAGTACTAAAGATAATGACAAGGAGGAAATATTTTTCAAGGTTTCGATATAGCAACTTATTCCTTTTTGAAATATTTCTTTCCTCTTCTTGCTGGAGCCTTTACCTGAAAATTACTGTGAAATTTTTAAATTTGTTAAACGCGAGATCAAAAGAGAACCTTTTACTGTACCATAAGCATTTCCCTTTTATGCACTTAAACCCACTTACATAGGCTTAAAAACACTGACTAGATCGTATTGAAAATTTTTGCTCAAAGGACAATGAACGTATTCTTTTTCTAGGGTCTGCTGCAGTTCCAGGCAAGTCTCTCACTGAATATAGAGGCTGTGGTGATTTTCTGCTCCCTGTCAGTAGGGACAGGGGTAGTTCAAGCATGAATTCAAAGGAATTAATGCATTTGGACATGGTAAACATGAAAGAATTTATAGATTTCACTCGTATCTTCTGGTGGTCACCGTACCTCATGGACACTGAAGCTTAGTTTTAGACAGACAGAGACTCCAGGAGACTGTTTTAGCAGGTTTGGGTATGAAAAGCGGTGTATCTCTTAAGAGCCGCAATAAAGCAGGTGAAAACCAAAGTTTCTGCCTTTTCCTGAATGCTGGTGGAAGGAGGTTAAAAGTTTGGCCCCAGCGGGGTAATATTCAGCCTCCCATACTATTTGTTTAACAGCAGCGCCTGTTAAAAACGAGAATCCAAATCTGTTTAAAGTACTTTTCCTTAGCGTGGTAGCACTTCTGGATTTTGCATAATGCTCTAAAGATGCAGAGAAGTATTATCATCTCCATTTTACAATTGGGTAACAGCAATACTGACACTTCACTGAAATTATGCATAAAAACCTGCCAGAATATAGAACTAAAATTAGATCTTTTGAGTCCTCCATTTGCCTCTTTCGTGCCACTAGCAACTAGTTTTCAAATCAGTATGCTGGGTTGCATTGATTGTGGTGTCAGATTACATTGTCTCCAGAATCAAGATCAGGATCCAAAAAAAAAAATAAAAAAAAATAAAAGCAGGTATAAACTGTGCAAAGAATGACGCACGTGATGCACAGTATGGAGGAACTGCTTCCTCTGCTGAGCTGCACATACAAATCCAAAGTTCCTGACCCACTGCTGATCCACTCAAAACACTCATTTAATTCCACATAAATCTTGACTAAGAGATTTTTATATTATTTTGTGTTTTTTTTAGACTGTGAGGTTTCAAGGAAGAGCGGATCGTCCTTGTACATTCCAGGGACTGTCGCTAGATAAAGTGACAATGAAGCAGATTATGCTTAGCTCTGGCATTGTTTCTTGTCCTGCAGAAGAGGTTATTATATAAAAAAAAAAAAATCAGAAAAAAAGGTTGCTTCACTGTTAATAACGTGGGTATGGAGAAATATTTTGACAGGCATTTAATCTGGAGCTGATTCACTTATGCATGAGAACTTTACAGTTCACCTTTTCATGGATCATTGGCCCACTACACTGCTTTTGTTGCTTGGCTGCAAAGCAGTTGCTCGTGATTAACAGTAGTCTAGACTAGAAGAACCCTACATCCAGGCTTCTCTTTAACTAACCTGAAATTTTTTGCCTTGTTTTCTTTCAATTTCCCATTTTTTTTTGTTGTTTAGAAACCAGGGGAATTTGCCTGCTTCGTGTTTTGTTCTGCTTATTTTGCTTTAATATAGTCCAAACCCAAAACTTTGGTTCATTTCCTAATTCCCTTGGTTTTGTGGGATTGTTTGAGGTTTTTTTTAATTGTTATTTTGTTTTTTGTTGTTTTTCTTTTTTCTTTTTTTTCCAGTCCGCATTTTAAATAACGAGGTTTGGGAGAAATTATTTTGCCAAAATTTGAAATCCATCAAACATTATGAGTTAAAATCACCCCTCATGTGGTTTCACTGCATTCATTGGTGCTGTGCCAGAGATTAATTTGGCCTCCTGAGTTCTTATTTTGGCAATGAAAAAAAATTATTAAGATTTGTGTTCTTGGAACTGTCTAGCTTTCTTAGGAAAATTGTAAAATAGAATAACATAATGAATATCTAGCAATAACTTTACAAAATCCATCCTTTCACCACTCTATTTCTTTAAAATGTTATTTAAGGGGACGCTATAGGGAAGGTCATAGAATCAGATGGATTTTTCACCTGTGCCTTTATTTTCCTCTTTTCGTACCTGATGTTACAGTCCCACACCTCTGTTGTGAAACTAATAACATTATTTTTCCTCTTTCCCAAACATCAAAAAGCCTATTGAGCTTCTCCAGAGAATAGAAGATATCACACTAGAGATATATGAGAACCAAGAATGTCTTTTTGACATTCTGTCCAATGACAAAATCGTGTCATTTATCATTTTCCATTCTTTTAGTGAACTGGGTAAGGATCTTTAATCGATAGTTGCCACCTCTAATTATATCCTTTGTTTTTCCTGTCTCTCTGGATTCCTACTAAATCATTTAAAAATCATATGCTCCACCATTACTCATAAGAGTATATTGAAAATATTGAAAACCCTAGGCATCATGTAAACAGATGGATAGAATTTTGACAGAATGGCACACTATTTAGGTTTTGGTACAAGTACGTTCATTTACTTTTTTCGGTGGAAACCTTGGGTTTGTATTCAATATTTACATTTACTTAAATAACCAAAAAGGTTAAGGATTATTTTAACCTTACGCGAGCAACACTAACAACATGTAGTTCATGCTGATAATGATCTTGGGAAGAAGGGACTTCCTAGTGAGCGGTTTGCTCAAGCAGTGGCAGTATAAACCTAACAAGCACAGCTGAATGTATTTCTACTTATCGAATTTTTTTCTTGAAAATTAACCTTTAAAAATAACATAGCTTTGAAAAGGTAGATTTTTATTTTTAGCTATGGTTGGTTTTTTGTTAGGTAAACATTCATGCCAGCCGATGGAAATGAAGTGT
This sequence comes from Dromas ardeola, assembly GCA_013398915.1. Taxonomy (NCBI): domain Eukaryota; kingdom Metazoa; phylum Chordata; class Aves; order Charadriiformes; family Dromadidae; genus Dromas; species Dromas ardeola. Next base: position 1,736,862 of record VYZM01009863.1, read on the forward strand.
TTGGTTTTTCTCCCCCTCATTTGATGCTAAAACTTCACCGGTGAAGTATGGTCATAAAGTGGTCACTCGTGCTGTCATAAAACTGTGTTTTTCAATCTCATCATAATCAATCAAATACAAGCTCCTGTTTAGCATAAAAACATATATTGAGGTCTGAGAATTAATTACTAATCTTTTCCTGCTAAGGCCCCAAATATTATTTATAAAGCTTACTAGTGTATGCCAAATGTTAATATAATTAGAACATAATAAATTAAATTTACTAGCTAGTCATTTTATGAATTTTAATAATTCTGGATAAAAATGGAGATGACCAATTATTTCTTTTTTTAAAGTTTACATACAATGTATCTGCATATAAAGACAAGTTACCATAGTACGTGATCAATTATTAACTCTGTAATAGTATGACAGTTTTGGCATAATTCTTTTCAATGTCATTGCTGTACCATGGTAGTCTTGCAAAATTCAAAAGGTATTCAGATACAGTAAATTTTAGTCATGGATTAAACAGTATTATTTTTATTCTCTGTAAAGGACTTATGTCAAAATCTATAACCTTGATCTTATTATCTGTGTTATATCAACCTACATTAATTTACCAGATGTTGTCAATTTGTAATTTACACTTTCAAATAATACACTAATTTTAAACATTGCCTCATCAGAATTATAAATGAAAAGGTGTTTCTTGAGTCTACTGTTGTTGAATAATAAAAGCAAAGTGACATGTTGCTAGTATGATTTTTGACAGCATTTTTAATTAGAAATAGTTAATCTTAATGGATTTAGTATATCGTGTGCGTGAATGCAACTGTCCTAGTTTAAATTTCGTATTAAATCTAGTTAGATAAAATAAATACACTATAAAAGAATAAAATTGTTATTTTTCAGAGTAGGCTAGAGGTAGAGTTAATTATTTCCCTGACTTGCACATTATCAATGAAATTCATAAGATGACGCAAAACTCTTAGCTTCGTCTAAAGCAGTTTCTTCTATTTGTCCAGTGAAATCCTAATGTACCCAGATGGATCTATCAATTTGCAATGGCAAAAAAGCAAGAAGAAAAAGAAATACTTTGTTTTTACATCACCTATCTGACAGTTGCTATTTAAAAAATTGCTTAAGGCTTTCATTGACATAATGATGTAAAGAGTGTCATCTAGATGTAGATCATTCTGCATGCAATTGGGTATACGTCTATTTACTTTGAGTATGAGAGTGGGAGGAAGTATCTGGCCTTAAGGCTACTCTTTTGATCTAGAATAAAATTACAGTTGTAGCTATAATCTTTGTTGTCAAAGTATATTTTTCCTTTCTGTAAAGTAAAGAGTGGATGGATCGCATAATTAGAACAGTGGCAGATTCATGGGATCTGCACCTGTTTCCTCCTCAATCAAATGTACTTTGGCCAATGTGAGTTCAAGATGACTGTGTCCAAGAGTTTAGAGTAACAGAGCTGATAATCCTTTTCAGGTAGCTCAAAGAGTCGTTTGAACTTTCAGCATGTTCGTCTGTCCAGTCAGGGAGACATTGCATTAATCTGTGTTCAGAAAAACATCTTTGTAGGCAGGAGGAGTATGATTCTTTTTTAACCTACAATGCTGTTGTTAGAAAGAGAAAATATTATTACAATGGATATCTCTTTCACTGTGTTAAACCACAAAGCACTACTATCACTAATGAAAGACTTATCTGTGCTGTGATTACAAAATAAATATTGTTTTGATTCAATGTTTTTGTCAGAATTCTGCCTTGGATATTGTTTTGAACTTTCCTAAAGCTCTGTAAAAGCTTTACTTTTGAAGTAAAAGCAACAGGTATTTATTATTTTTTGAAAAATACCTAGTTCTACTTTCTTTTTTTTTTCATTTAAAAGAAAAAGACAAAAGAACGGTTCGTGTATTTCAGTCTTGTTGGAACAGCACATCTACACTGGTGACTCCCTGCAGGCAGGTAATTTAGGATTATGGAATCCCATAAATGTTTGGAAGGGACACCTGGGGGTCTCCTGTTCCAGACTACCTCCTGGAGTGGGAGCACTGCCAACACCAGGCAGGTCACCTGGAGCTTTGTGTGGGCGAGTGTTGGCAAACTCCAAGGGTTCCGCAGACTCTCTGGGCAGCCTGGCCATTGCTGCAGTACCCTTGAAGTGAAAAGTACATTCCTAATGGTGAGCAAAGATCAAGACAACAGCAGGACTGAGTCCTAAACTGCGGGCACCAGCGTGTGTTATTTTACGGTGCACTGTGCCATGGAAGCTGTTTAAACTAACCTTCACAGGGGAAGAACTGCCTGCAGTATTGTCTTGGTTTGAGCGACACAGGACTGATTTCTCTTCTAATGCCTGGGAAAACTGCACTTTTAGAAGACTCTAGTGTCTGAATTGGTGAAAATATTTATTTATAGCCAGCTCTGGTGTGCGGGTTTCAAGGCCTCAGTGTTCTCGAGCTCGTCAGGTGCGGGGATGAGGAGGAGCGAGACCCGGGCACTTGACCCAAGCTGCCAACAGGATTCTTTCATACCATGAAAGTCACATTCAATATAAATTGGAAAGTTTGCTGAGGAGTTCTCTCTCTCCCTTGATGGCTGCCATCCTGAGAACTCCTTGCCCTGGTGCCGGAGCCCTGAGCCCTTCCCTTCCTCCCACAGCCGCAGCGCTCGCAGTGTCCCACATGGGCTGTCCCAGCTGGGAGTGCACGGATTCTGCTGATGGAATGGGTGGCTGAGTGTAATCCTTGTGTATTTTATGTTGGTATCAGGATCAATATTAGTTCTTCAGTGTTATTAAAGCTAATTATCTAGGCTTATTCTATTAAATCTCTTTATATTTCAGCCCTCAGGTTTCCTTGTTTTTCCCGATTCCCCTTCCTAGGTGGGGAGGGGTCATCGAGTGAGAGAATAATTGTCTAAATGACAATAAATTGTTGTGGGTTCTTCAAACCATAACAAGTATTCTCCCCAGTTGTTCATTTTGAAGTGTTCCGCACAATCTGAAGAAATCTGAAGCACAATCTTTCCAGCCGAGGGACCTTGGTCCAGCTGAGCTGCTTCCACAGAACCTCATTGTCATCTCATTGGTAGTTTGCTTCACTTCTGTGTGCACTCAGACAATTTTCCATGGAGAGCTTATTTAAAAGGCACAATACAATGTTGAGGCTTTTTGTCCTTTGGAACAGGAACTGTGTCCTTTACAATATGCACCAGGTTGGCAATTCACTCACATAGCACGAATAATTGTAAGCCTGTGAGAAAGAATGTAATCTTTCTGTGCAAGAGAGGCACAAAGCAGTACAATTAAATAGAAATTGTAAATGCTTTGTAAAGTGGAGAAAAAATATCATTTCAGTCAAGCCATCTCGATAGTAGTGTCAAGCTAAAATGGTATTTTAAATACGGTTAGTCTTCTCTAAATGCCTTCTTAAACATTCTCTTCTCAGCAGCTGCAATATTTAACACTTCAGGCATCACAACAAAGCACGTATAATAACAACCATTTATAAATTTCCTTATAAGAAGCCAATGAAATATAATTATATTTCCCTACTTATGCTTTGAAATTTGTCACAAAAAAGGGTTCGATTGCTCAAATTCACAATTAAATTCTTAAGTAATTACAAAATTATACGATTTTATGTTTTTTTCCAGTGCACTCCTGTGTTCTGAACTTTAATTTTTTTATGATGTTGAATTTCAGCCTCACCAGAGTGCGCTATATGATGTGTAGCATTTGGCAAAGGGAAGACCATGGTGCCTGAAGTACTGAACAGATAGTGTAGTGACACCAACTAATAGGAAGCGTTTGTTTTCTTTTTTCTTTAAATTTAAAATTATTGCCTATTTTGACCATTTATCTCTAGCACCAAAGCCACACAACCTCAAAATATCTCAGGGACCCAGGATTCCCTGTGAAATAAAAGGAAGCTGAAGGTAATTGCTGCTTTTCAAAAGTTCAGCATCTTTTATCTTTCATACAAGTAGTATTTTATAAGTAAAACCTCTTCATGTTTCAATCCACACATAGAATCTTGACTCTGAAAAGGCACTATGGACTTAAAATCCATTTCTTGAAGTCAGAAGATTGACGTTCTAAGAAATAAAGTCCAATGGGCACAAACAATGAGAACTTCTCCCTTTTTTGCCAAAGGCCTGAACTGAGGCATATTTCTCTGCAGAGGAAAGAGTAACTTCTGAGTCCAACTGGTCTTGGTCCTTTCCTTGGAGGTTGTTCACAAGGTTCTCATTCAGGTTCCTCTACAAAGCTAAAGATTTTATGCTGTGAGTACTGTACATGAAGACTGGAAATTGGCCACCAGTTCACGTCGTTTCTGATCATCAGTCTCCAGCTGAGCAGCCAGCTGGGCGTGATGGGAAGGGATGGACGGGACAGAAGAGCTGATGCTCAGGCAAGAGCTAACTGGTCTTTGACAGGAGACAGCATCTCTTCCAGTAATGCTGAAAAATGAATGTTCACTCAAGATAAATGGTGACTCAGGCAAAACTGGCCAGAGAAATCCACAGAGAAATTAAGAAGAAGCAGAGCAAAAACAATCTGTTCATTCAGGTCCCAAAATATGGAGCATACCCTAAGCAGCCATTAAAACAAGGATGACGTCTCACTGTGGCTGCCATTTGATTTACCCAATAACTAAATCTCAGCCTAAACTAGTTGAACAGATTAGCAGGATATAATTGCTACCCTTATTGCCTGTTCTTGGAGGAATTATAATGAAAATTGTTTCTCTAGCATTACCTTCTCCTCTATTGCTGCAAAGTATCTGAAGTGAAACAAAAAATGAACGGATGAAATGGAAATGATACATGCACACTCTCTCACTCTCCTGCGCGCGCGCGCGCACACACATATATATTCTATACAACTTTGGAAATATCAGTAATTATGGCTGCAGATGCACTGAAACAGCAGGGGAAAAAGCAAGGCTATAGATACAGACTATTTAAATCTTGAAAGGCATCAGATGGTAACTTAGATCCAAATTTGGCTTTGTCAGCTAAAAAAGCATTGCTAGATCGTGTTTTGTGAGATGAGATTTTTTTGCAAAATATTTTTTATCATGAGGAAAGACCAGTCCATAATGAAATCTTCCAAAGAAATGGACATTTAAAATAGTAACAAAAGATGTTTTATTAACAACCTAGTTTCAGCAATGAACAGAATGGAAAAAAAATAATTCAGTCCTGAGATCAGAGGATTCCATTTCTAAAGGAAGCTTTTATGATGGGATGGGAAGTATTTCTGGAAAAACAAATGAATCTGCAAAAAACCCAAGAGGTTCTTGGCACAGCACACCTCTCAACTGAACGAGAATTCACATTAGGATGTAGTGGCACACCTCAGCCAGAAACAGAGATTGATGTGCCAAACAGTTTTCTTCCCTCTCCTCTTTAATCTATATGTGGAGAAAGGAAAGCAACAGACTGGAACCTCAACTTAGATCTTTGTTAAAGCCGTTGCAAGTTGTTAACTTTTCTTTTCCAAATGTTCCCTCTCTCCAAGCCTACCTTCTCAAAATCCTTTTGAAACTGATTATCTAAAAGATGTTTTTATTTTTCGCCTTTCTTCTTCCTACTCCTTTTTTTCCAAGTAAGAAATACAGGGAAAAATAGGGAGATGAATATATGATATAAGTAAAACCATGTCTTTCTAAATACATATGTGTGCACTTGCATACACATGCCTGAAAGGTTTAGAATGCAGAAAAGGTGCATCAGTAAATTACAGGGGTTTTCTTTGGTTCAGGATCCATATTAGTCCAGAAGTTCAATCTCAGATTTTATATTTGAGATAAAAATCATATTTAAAAGTCCCATTTAAATAATAATGAAAATCTCTTCTTCTCTTCTTCATTTTTTATTAATGGAGAAGAAATTTTCACCTTCACCTTTTTTCTTGTGGTTAAAGGTTATTGACACTAGAGCTGAAAATCTGTTCTTTCTCACTAGAGGATCTCACAGGAATCTGTGCAGCCCTATAGCTAACCTTCATCTAGTAGCCAAATTAGTTACTGTAATTGCTACGCTAGAAACCACTTAGACTTTCCTATACTATGTTGCACGATGGGGTAGTGTTTGCTTTGGTGTGTATCAGCTGTTAAATCTGTTTACCTGTTAGACAACACGGAAGAGAATAAATTAAATATTGTTGCATTATGAAAGCATTATATAGTTGGAAGGCCTGCTTTCTACCCTATGCAGTATTAGGAAGACGAGGACAATTAATATATTACATATAATCACACCCAAATTAAATGTTCAATGTGTTGTGAAATGCTGACTGCTTGATAGCTAAGTGCAGAATAGGCAGGCTTAAATAATTTTATAGTAATTAGAAAGAAATGGCTTTGAAAAGGGAAATCCTTTCAAGGATCGAAACTTTTTTCACTCTATGTCATATATAGCATCACATCACAGTGTCTTTCTATATTTATGCAACCCTAATAAAATATTAGAAAGTAGAAAAGTTTTTCTGAGGTTAAGAATCTGAAAGCGTTTTTAAAGCTAAGGAGAATAATTGTAACTTAACAGTATTTTCAAGTTTCTGAAGTGGGGAAGTGCTGAATGAAGAACTGTAGGTTCCAGAGGCAGGCTAATAAGACCACCTCTCTATTGGTACCACATTCCTTATAATCATTATCTAGTTCATTCTCCTGGTATTTGGGGCAGACCCCACAAAATGAAGCTTACACTATGTAAAACTTTATGAATCAGTCGAGACAAGGCCTTATGAGGGCATACGTTCTGATAATAATAATATTACTTTATCCTTTGAAGTAATATGCAAAAAATAGAAATAAATCAGCGGAGAGAAACATGGTATTTGCTGGCAGTTAACTGTTCGAGGAAGAGAAGTAGATCACTGCAGCCCTTGATAAGGTGCATCTTTATTATTTCTGTCTCTGACTCAGATTTGTTCTCATGTTTGCTGTCTGCTACTACCCCTAAATCTCTTTCAGCGCGCCAGCTTGCACAGTTCCTCCCAGTCACACTGTCCTGGGTTTGCTTTAATTTTCCCCAGATGTTTTAGCCTGTGCTTTTCTATGTCTGCTTTGTTATTTCCTGCCTGTGTCTCTCAGACTTCTCGTCTCACAGCTGTTGTCCTCAGGCGAGTATACAGTACTTCCCAATTTAATACTATATGTGAATTTAGTTCTGCTGTTCACTTATCTTCAAATCATTAATGAAAATGCTAAATAACAACAGACCTAATATTACACCTGACACAAAACGTACCTGTGAAAGTTCATGTGACCATTCATAATTTATTATCTTTTTAGGGCATTTCAATAAGTAATAAATTTTTGTTTCAGTTACAAAAATTTGTGCAGGTATAAAACTGCACAGATGTTATCTAAATGCTTACATTAAAGACACACAAATATTGTAAAACTTCTGTTTCTGCATCCTAAGAAAAAAAATTACCTGCTTCTGGATAGTTAATTGAACTAGTGATTACTTTTGAACATGTGGGTTGGTTGTTTCCTGCTTGAAATAATTACCCAATGAAGCCTATACCAGGGCTACCAGCAGGAAGCTAACAACTGGTGTATTGGTGAAAAGTTTATAAAGCACTCTATACTTTTTTGTTCTTTTTTTTTTCCTTTTTTTTCCTTTTCTTTGCCAGACGAGGAACAGATGGATGTGTAATGCACACAAAAACTAAGTACATGATCTCAGCTCTCAATCAGCAGCCACGTGGAATGTACAAAAATCAGGTGTAGCTACTCTACAGTTGTTGGCTGCAAAGGGATTGACTCATTCCTCTAAAACCAAATTTCTAAAGTGAATATTTTGGTTCTTAACTTCCAAAAGCCCCATTAGAAAGTTCATTTCTGAGCAACAGAACTATCACCATCATTGGTGTGATTTATGGTTGCAAATCATCGGCTAAGTGATAGCACACTGCTTCATTAATTCTTCAAGGTTCGTTTTATGGGCTTTGATAGGTGTTCTGTACTTGTGCTACGCTCTCGTATCTCTAAAATATCTGTGTTTAGCATTTATTTGTTCTCAGCACTATGATTAGAATGCTGATTTTCAGTAATGATAGTTTAACTATCAAGTATAATTATATATGTTAATTTTCTTCTCCTATACATGCACTATTCCCTCATTCCCAATATAACTGACATTTCAGTCTCAGCACAGTAAGAACACAATTGCAGTTGTAAATGCATTGTCAGATTGTGCTTTGGTTTGCCAAAATGGTTCCTATATTAATTTGGGGTCATTGACTGTTAACAATATGAAATGTCATGAATATGAACTAAATCAATGTGATTACCACAGTGGAAAAATTAATCACCTAGCTTGTCTTTATCATTTGACTACCAACAGATAAGAATCTATAAACGTAAAGGCAACTAAAACGTACCTAGGTATGCTCTTGCATATTTATCCTCTCAGTAATAATATCTTTGAAAAGAAGGCCATAAGGGACACATTCAACTTCTGATGTAAAAAACTGAGAAGTGAAAAAATATTAAGTAAATGAACATAATTTACAATCCTTTTTCTAACTCATAATAAATACTCGTAATGTTAAGTCATAAAATACTTCAGGAAAGAGTCAAGGAATAAGTAGGGAAGGTGTAAGGGAATAAACAAAAAGCGAGCCAGAAGGCTTTTATGCTGGTAGCATGGAGCCTTTTTTGTTTCCATCATCACCTGCAGAAAAAAACTTAGATACTCACAAGAAGACATGATAAGCATTTAAGGGGATTACGTTTGGAAAACAAAACCAAAAGCTTTTGGTTGTATTTGTGTTACAATGACTGTTTAAAAAACAAACTAGGATAATATATTTTTAAAAAACAAACTAGGACAATATATTTGAATGTGCAACTGAATTCTAAAGCCAAGATAATAACACAGAAGTCAAATCAGTTGATGAATGATTCAGTATTAAAAAATAAAAGGAAAGAGATTGTGAAAAATAAATGACAAACTCTCTAAAAGGCAATAGATACATCATAGGTGCCTAAAGGATCATAAATATTTTCTCTCATTTGTATATGAAATGTTACATTGTTGTTCACATTGCTCAGTGATCATTTTTGTAATTAGTTTTCATTACCATAAAATGATCAGATCCTACCTTTCAGTGCAACCGGCTCAAGATCTGCAAGTGCTGCCTGAAACAAAGTTTCAAAGTCACAGGAATGACTATCTACAGGAACAGATGTTTGGGTTTGAAAGCGGGTATTTCCTGGCAAAATTGCTATCAAGTTTATTTACTATAGACAACGGAACACTGTAATTTGACATCTGAAGAATCAAATAAGTGTAGAGCTGATACAACGAAGTCACTGCTACCTACAGAATTCTTTACAAATACATAATGAATTTGCCACATGAAAAAAAAAATAGTATGGAAAAATGGGGAAGAAATCAATATTATTAATAATATATTATTAATATTCCTAATTTGGATTTCAGAAATTCTATGTGTGACAACTGTTCATGCTGTCACCACTCCTGAGAACAGAAACGTATGGTAAATGTTATGGTTAGCTACCGTCTGTGGCAGAGGAAGATATTTGGATGGGCAAATGCTAATTCATACCTGTGATTTATTGAGTGTCTATTTACAATTTTGAATATGAATTTCCTTTACACTTCCTCTTGAATATTTATGACTAACAAGGTCTATTTGTCCCATTGTCTTTGTCAGCTACGTGTAGCTTGGGTTTATTTACAAAGATTCAGTTTAATGACACTCCTTTTTAACAATTCTTACCCTCCTTAACTTCCAGTAACTTTAATATCCTACAGACTCAACCTACAAGGACAATCGGGGACTAGGAAAAGGCTAAAAAAAATGCAAATCTGTATTTTGCAATCAACAAATCCTTCTTTCATATATGGACTGGTATTTTTTAAAAAATAGCACTTATGCACTTTCCTAGTTTTATTTGGCTTAGAATGTTTCCTCTGTTAGTGCAGGTTTTGATAGCTCATCTCTTTTATAACTACTAACAGATCCAAAGGTTGTACTGAGCACTACTTTTATTGTCAGTCCCCAATGACACCATTGACTCTGAGAAGTTGACCTAATTATTCCCTAGATCAATTCCCAACTGTGTGAACACTTTCATAGACCACCTCAGTTAGACTCACCTGAACATGCAATAAATGAATGTAGTAATCAATAAATTTCTTCCACAAAAAAGTCACAATCGTAACTCAGCATAATTCCATTATGAGACCCAAAATCCAGGATCTGAAAACTGGGTTAACCTTGGTGGAAAAAGCTGAGAAAAGACAAATGAAATATTTTTAAATAATTTGGGGTTTTAGCACTGTGGATGTTTTAAGGTCTAATTAGTACTACTACGAATCAGTATTTTTTTTTTATTAATGACTTGGTAAACTGAAGAATCCAAAACTTTTAATACACTCTGAGTTTCCTGGAGCAGTGGAGGCTTATGAGTTCCCCACATAAAGATTTAAATTCAAAGCAGTGCTTCAAAAATAACTAACATTAATAGATAAACAACAAATAGATGAAGACTGGAGTATTAGTGTACAATACTTTAGTATCAGAGAGTATATAGCAAAATTACTGGTCAAATACGAAACGATACCAACTTAATTTGGATGTTCCTAGTGGAGGTCAACATGTCAATCAGAGGAAAATGCTAAAATTCATTGGTCTTTCAACTAAATGGCAAAGTGGTGAAAATTTGGCAATTGTAGATCTTTACATATGGCAGTGTTTTCACTGAAGCCTAAATCAGTGAATATTTGTTAAGGGCTACATTTCAAAATATGCCCACATCTCATTCTTCAAAATATCCTCTTGGAGCTTGTATTCCCAGCGGGAAGGCTCTGAACCCACACAGCTTTATATGAACTAGAAATTTTACTGACATTTTTGTAGTTAAACTCATAGTTCCAGAGTATTTGTGAGCTAGCCATGTACTGTTTGTTCCTTTTCCTCTCGATGTTTTTGACTGTACTTTAGACTGACTACGTTCCAGTAGGTACCAGCATGAACCAAGGAAAGTGTCTGAAATGAGAGAAAATTAGAGCAGCATTCCTTTACTAAGGTAATAGTTTCTGCACTGATCAGTTTAGGATAGAAATGGAGGGAACCAGGACATGTTTCCATGGACATCCTGAACAAGGACATCCTGGCCTGTATGAGGAACGGTGTGGCCAGCCGGACTGTGGCAGTGATGGTCCCACTGTACTGGGCACTGGTGAGAACCCACCTCGAATACTCTGACCAGTTTTGGGTCCCTCACCACAAGACAGACACTGAGGGGCTGGAGCGTGTCCAGAGAAGGGCAACGGAGCTGGTGAGGGGTCTGGAGCACAAGTCTGGTGAGGAGCGGCTGAGGGAGCTGGGGGTGTTCAGGCTGGAGAAGAGGAGGCTGAGGGGAGACCTTCTCGCTCTCTGCAACTGCCTGAAAGGAGGGGGTAGTCAGGGGGGGTCGGGCTCTTCTCCCAAAGAACAGGCGATAGGACAAGAAGAAATGGCCTCAAGTTGCGCCAGGGGAGGTTTAGACTGGATATTAGGAAAAATTTCTTTACTGAAAGGGTTGTCAAGCACTGGAACAGGCTGCCCAGGGAAGTCATCCTCCACCCCTGGAGGTACCTAAAAGATGTGTAGACGTGGTGCTGAGGGACATGGTTTAGTGGTGGTTTTGTCAGTGTTAGGTTAATGGTTGGACTTGATGATCTTAAAGGTCTCTTCCAACCAAAACAATCCTACGATTCTATGTTGCTGAAGTTGAAGAGAAATATGGAGGAAAACCATTTGGGCTAGGAAAATGCAAAGGGGTAATTTTCCCTAACACAGAGCAGGGATATGTACCTGGTGTGCTAATTTCCAGCCTCTGCACCGAAAATTAATTATAGGAAATACTAACTGACCTCTACAGGTTTACTCTTCGAGCAAAAAAGGACTATCCATGAAATCAAGCAATTTCATTAATGTATCAAATTAGGGCTACTATTCTGTGCATTCATATACTTCATTAAGTGGAAGTGAACTGACAGAAAGGTTCACTTCTGTTTGCACACTTCTGCCTTTGTAACGTGCATTGAAAATTTTTGAGCTGAATGTCCAGAGGATTTTCTGTAATCGACATCATTTGGATATCTCCAATTGGAATTTCTTTTGTTCAGTGTGAAGAAGACCTTATAGAGTAGTCTTAGAAAAATAACAGGCACATGGGGGACGAAAATAAAAAAGAAAAAAAAAAGAGAAAGAAAAAGATATTTTGGTCATTTTATGCTGGTTTAATTGAAGAAGGAAGCCAGGATATTCCAAAGATGATCTTTGCCAGAATGTACTTCTCTTCTTTTGTGCAAGGTACACAGTCTTCATCAGTAGCTGTAGTACAAGTTGGACTATGAAGACAAGAGCTCCTGTGTAGTGACTTTCATTTAGCATACATCATAAATGTAAAACTACCCAGTCCCATTTGTGTCATGTCCATCAAAAGTATTTAAATAGTTGACTCTTGTTTGCTTGGTTGGATGTATAAAAATAGGTATAGGGCAAATAAAAATAGATATAATGATTTTATATATTCTCATTGTAACATTGTAACAGTAACATTGAATTTCCATCTGAATTCTTTTACTACTACTAAGTACTTTCACTCGAATAGGGAATTTCTCAGCAAATAAGTAAATTTCTGCTGCTGTATGGAATCCTTCTTGAGTATTCCAAACCGATGTTTTTGATGGGCTTTCTCACTATCTGTGGGTGGTTAATCCAGATATTTCTCTAGCAAAGATAAACTCAAATTCCATTTTAAGACCATAATAAAAATACACACAAAGTAAAATAAAATAAATCTATGTACATTGGAATTAATGGAAACTAATAACTAAGGAATACAGCCCATTTTTCCTTTGAAATGCCCTTTGCCATTCACAGTTGTCTCTCCTGTCAGAAATCTTAATGTTTGGCCTCACTGTTGTTGAGGACAAGCATATGTTGAAGACTGCAATAGTGGATCTCCAAGGAAGCCATTCGTCTGAGTTAATTTGAAAATGCCGATGTTTTGATTTTTAGAGCTTTTAAAAATTTTATTTTAAACAATGAAGTTCAGTTGGATCCATACTAAAAACTGTTTGTGAAATACTGAGCGATGAAGGTACATGATGAGGTAAAGCAAGCAGGATCTATAATCTGTCACTTCTGAAATATCTTAATTTTCTGCTGCCTTTTCAGAAAAAATACATAATTTTTTTGACAAGTGTAATATTGTTTCTGCTGCCAATTGGGTCCAATGAACAGACTTTCCACCTTTTCTTAAATGGAGTTCCGTACTTGCATACATATATTAAATCCTTGTGAGATAACTGCATGAAATTCACCATATAATTACATGAACTCTGGGTACAGAAGTGGCTGAGAAAATGGAAAAATGGCAATTATTTGCTGGCAATAATCCAAAACTAACAAGAAATGCTTTTCAGAATTTACCATATAGAAAAGCAAGTAAATATGACATTCAGGGAAAACAGATAATAGGATCTTTCAGCAGTAAGTTTGCAATTGCATATCTATAGAAAAAGACTACACCTACCTTTCAAAGTCTTACATAACATGATGTATTTAGTTAAAGAAAGATTTTCATCTGAGAAGTAACTGATACTACTTTATTCACCTTTCTCAGTAGAAAGATTGTAACAGGGTGTTTTGACTATCAACAACTTCAAAATAGAGTTAAGTCCTTATTCAGAAGCTAATAAAAATTTTCAGTAGTACTTCATAGAAAGTAAATTACAGAGTAAAGCATTTTGTCGTACAGGACTAGAATCATCTTTCTTGATATTTTCTTTTAAAGTATATTTTATAAAAATGTACTGTGTTTTTATAAATAGTGCATTTCATATAATATAAACTCCAAACCCCTTCAAGCGGAAGCATAATCTCGTCTCTTATATAGCATCTTTACTGATGTGAATGTGCTCTGAACTGCTTGTATGAAGGAACAGTGAATTAGAATAAAAGGCAGAGAATTTTCATGTTTATATAGTGCTTCTTTTTCCTCCTTTCACACAGAGCCAAAACAGAGCTCTCTTTCCTCAAACCTATGTGACTAGCAACTGCTGAAGCCTATAACACCAACAGAGAGATGATAAGGAAAGTATCATTTATGTTTAAAAGTACCATTATTATGAATGAATTAGATTTTTGTAAAATGAATTTTGAATCAGATTTTTATAAAAATAAAATTTGCTGGTGAAGAGAAAAAGAGCACAGTTTGAAATCTCCTAACATCTATTTGACTTGGGATGCAAATATATAAAATATGGCTGATGCAGATATCATATTTACTTCTAGTATTAATACTGAAGGCTTCTTCATTTAGTCCTTTTTAAAAAAAAAACAACCAACCAACCAAACAAATGTTCTTCTCCTTCATATGGTTTCCCAGAATAAGCTATTCAGTTTTTCTCAGTCTTTCAGATGTGGGTCTTAAAGGCAAGATACTCTGGTTATTCTGGTAGCGTGGCCACCTGTACTCAGAGGTATATAAATTCAGCATAATATTTCTAAAAGGCTTTTGAATCTACAAATCTCTGAATGAATACAGTATCATGCAATTTAAAATTGGAATTTTCCTTTCAGTATTTTTACCACTGAGCAAGAATTTAATAAGTTGCATAAATATGCTTGTAACAAACATTGTCAACTGTCTTCTACAGACACACTATCTCTATTAACTTTTGAAATTAATTGATGCATTTTTTTATGTTAAGCGTTATGAACAGTTTTGAAATATATGCATTTCTTTGCTTTTAACTCTTAACTTTCTGGAAGGTAGCCAGAAGTAGATTATTGTCAGTAAAAATGAAAATATATTTTTAAAAGTTATAACATCTGAAATGGTGTCCTTTTGCCCTGGAGACATTAATTAAAGAAAACGTTATGGCAGTCGTTCAAGAAAGGAAGGATGCTTCCTTTAGGTCTACAGAGTATGTCATTGTTTAGGAACCATAAGCTGTACGAAATAACTTTAATAGCAGTAAATCTACATTAGTATTCCATATCCAGGTTGTACTTATACTTCAGTGAGGTGTCTTTCAAGTGAAAAGTTATTTAAGGGCTAAAATCAATTGGTTATAGAGTATCGTGTTTTCTGATGGGAATAATAGAGAAAAGATGACTGGAAGTTGTTTGTTACAATGATAAAATGAGTTTTTACCTCTGGTTATTATCAGCCCATACATTCATCATTATATACTAGTCAATTTTTTTATTATATTGATTTATTTTATCACCCAAGACAGTTTGTACTTGTATGAAATTCAGAAAACATTGATTTACTTAAATTATTCAATGCTTTAGTGTATGGCTATTATGTCATTTAACACTTTAGACAAATCAATACACTTTTAAAAATTGCTTTCCTTATTCAGAAGGTTTGCAAATGTGCTTTTCTGGAATCATTAGTTTGCTATAAGGTGACGATGTTTTATAAATAATCTATTTTAAAACTATAAGGGGTTATATATATGTATAAATGCATAAATAGTTACAAGGAAAATGAATAATTTAAGTTTGCCTAAAGCATGCTGTGATGTAGAATATGCCTTTACATTTACAAGATTATTCTCAAACGTATCAAGGTACGGCCATATAAAGCTTTTTTGTTTAACTAGTAATCATTTCTGGATATTAAGACTGTTTCTCTCGGTACCTTAAAGCCTGGGAAGCTTGCCGGTTGGACACAGAACAACCTTCAGTTGTCTGCAGAAAGGTTTAAGGCAGGGGATAAATCTTGAGCATTAATGGATTTTTGTAGTTGGGTTACAGATAAGAAGTATACGATCAAATATGACAAGCGAAAACATCATCTACAGGTAGATAGCGCCATTATAGGAAAAGAGATCAGTGCCATGAAATGCACAGTCCTGAGACAATTGCTTTTGCACTCTGGGCACTTGGGCCTTTATTCCTCGTACAGAATCACTTACGGCGCCTGAGCAGGAGTTGTTTTACAAAATAAGAAAGCTCACATTGATTAAAAAGTGATAGATTCAAATTAAAAAAAAATAAACCCACAAACATTTCTATTTTTACTAAATGTATATCAGAACAAAGAAGCTGTTGAACAAGCAGCTTGTAGAGCAACCTTTCTCCTCTTCACCTGCTAAATAGAGCAATAGGCTGAGGGTTAATTCTGAAAGCATTTATTATTCAAATTTCCAGGTATTGACAACAGTACACAAGCTTTCATATTTTACTAGAAAGTAAGTATTTCAGTTCCATCCATTTTACAACAAATGACATTATTCACATCTGTTGGGGATACTTTTATCTCCCTCACTGCAAAAATTTCCAGAAAAAAAGCCACCCTATATTTTGTTTCTTTATTAGTAATTCACTTCTTCAAAATTAGAGTGCATGCTGAATATTTCTTTTGACTGGCTTCTTCAAACTTCTTCATGCTCACATCGGACAGATGATTAATTAGCAAGATATCTTTTTACCCTTGTTTAAAGTTCCTTATTTCCATATATCTCCTATTCCAACTACAAGGGAAAAAACCCTCTACCTGTCTATTGCCAGTTTTCCTTTATTTATTTGTCTCATCCCTTTCCTTAGCAATGTTAACTCCCACAGACTCACGTTAACTCACATTAATGATCTGGAGCAACATCTCTATCACAAATAGCAGTATACAAGATTATTTCTGAAGCTTAAAACTTTACATACAATCCATATGTATAATTCATTTCCATAGAGGTTTAAGGTTCAAACTCGCTGCGTTGCAAGATTCCTTCTGTTTTGCTCCAGGGTCCATGGAGCTGCTTTAGATCTTGAAAATAAAAATAGTCTGTAGGGAGCGGTATGGATCAGTTTGTTCAATAATCTGTCCTACCAGAAATAATATAGTGTGGTAGTTAAGAAACACCTTCAAGAATCTTAAACCACCCTATTTTTAGCGGTCAAATTGCATTTAAATTGAAATAATTAAAATTGCCCTCATTCTGAGGGAATTGTCTGGGGTTTCTACAGTAACATGTATGTTTTCTGCAGTGTTTGCCATATTACTGGTATTTTATCAGATGTAGAAATATTTTTATTGGAAGGGCTGATGCTTGGGAATTACACAACTGCAGCACAGGATCATATTGATTTATCTAGTGAGGTGTTGTAAGGAAGTACTTTACTATTTAAAGTATTAAAAAAAAATATTGTGGCAATTCTTAGACTCTTACTGTGCAATAGAAGTGTACTCAATAACTAGTGAAAGATGTCCCTGCCCTTGGCGGAGGCAGGGGTCGGACAGATTATCTTTAAAAGTCCTTTCCAACCCAAACCATTCCATGGTTCTGTGATTCTATGCTCTACCTTCTGGGCACACAGAAGTTTTGTCCTACCTGGAGGGACACGGAGAGGAAGGGCCAACTGAAAATTCCCACCACCTTCTTGTTGCACTAAAGGGTGCTCCTAAAAAGTCAAGATACATCCTCTTCAGTGGAGGATCCTCTCTTCCAAGGGCTAGAAGGTGTAACATACAAAGTGGGTATATTGTGAACTGTGGGAATTATATGCTTCTATAAGGAATTTAAATTTAATAATAGTCAGTCTAACAAAAATCACGCTGCCAGTTTTATTTTGTTCCAGGAAAGACACACAGATTGTTTGTGGCTTTGCTGGGCATGTCTTTCAAATAAACAAAGAGTATATAATAATATATATTGAAATATCTGAAGATGCTCTTGGGGAGATTTTAGTTTTTATTTGCTGAATGATTGGTTTCAGTAGGAGATTCTACTCAGGGGGTAATGATGGTCTTGCCTGATTAAAACAGAAAATCCCACCGAAATGTCATGGTGAATAAAAACATGAAAATATGAGGAAAAAAGTTGAAGCTATCAATCTACCCTATAGTGGTGTTCCCTTATGAAATATACATTTTACAGAAAGACAGGAACACAGGGCTCCTCTGACATATTTAGTAGAGGAATGGAATAATAATTTGGATTTAAAACATTAGGAGACATTGTACTGGGCAATTCAAATAAGGACACTTATTTCCTATTTCTTGAAAATCCTTTCTTTATAACCATAGCATTCTGGTGGACTGAGCCACCAACAGCTCGGTTCGTTCTATATGTAACAATCAGGACCTAGTGCACCTAATTAATAAACAGATGGCAATAGCCCTGTGGGTCCTGAAGTCAGTAAGGGCTTTTGTGCTCCGCTGGTTGTGTCACAATATCCTTTCTTAAGGGATGCATATGCCAAGACTGGAAAATGGCACAGCAGATGCTTCATCTTGATTTCGGGATGGCAGGAAGCCAGCCGAGATCCCAAGGTAGTGTCCAGACAGTTATGGAATGAGCTTAATCTTGTTACAGTGGGAGGCAGAGTTTTCCCCAAGAGTGCTGAAGAGGATAATCCAGTATGGAAGTCTTTTCTCAAATTCGGAGAGCAAGGAATGTAGTGGGGCGACCTCTTTAGGTAACGCTCTGCATGACCAACTTCCTAAAGAAAGGCTTGGCACCCTCCACTCCGTGGAGTGTGCTGGTGACATTTCTGGTTTAGCTCTGTCTGATGGCATTCACAGACACTTTCTGGGGACAGCAAATAAAAACCAGCTTGCAAGTTCTTGTCCAAGAGGTGGGCACAAGAATGTGACTAAATTCGTCCTGCAGTGGTGAACATCTAGCTAAACATGTATTAAAGGCATGAATGCTACCTGTAACTATAGCAGAAAATAGTATTATTACATTTCGCAGTATCTTTTTTTGGCACACTCAGGGCACATGATTTCCATATTATCAGTAAATGATATTTTGGGCGGAAACATGAGTATAAATATTATGGTATGCACAATAGAAAATTTTGTCAGATATACAAAAATCTAGCAGGTAAAGGGCCAGTATATTGTCTATTTAGGTGACCGCTGTACCATTCTGACATCGAAGAAATTCGGGGACCCTAGTCGCCAAGTTGCACACTGTAACAAAACTCCTCTTTCCTGATTTCAGTTTCTCCCGAGAAGAAACATCTGCAAGCGAGATTTAATCCCTATAATATCAGCATAAGTTCATTCTAAAGAAACCTAGCCATGTCTGTTGCTTTTTGTTTGTTCACAAGAGATCCATCTTGTTGGAATGGCTATCCAGTTGCTGTAGGACATAATGTGTGCTCTATAATCATGCCTGCTTTATTGTAACAGTCCATGAGAACTGAGATACAGTCCTATTTCTGGCCACTCTGTAAGTGCAGGAACTCTTAAGGCAATGATCATTAGCCATAAACATAACCGAAGGTATCTGTAATTATTTAACCCAATACGATACCAGCATGGACCGCATTTTTGCGGGTTTCCAATAACGCAGGTTGGCCATGGATTTTCTCAGACAAGTAGAAAATGATTCTTGAATATTATTTAGAGCCCTTTATTTATTTTCTTGCCACTCACAGACATATTTTGTGGTTTACAGCCATTTTTTATTAGATTTTTTGAGTAGTTACAAGGGGACAGAAATTAAGCCAAAATGTAATTGGTTTAGGCAACTACTTTGCTTTGTGGCAAGCTGAATTAGTTTGGATAGAGAAAGCTCTCAGTTAAGGAGAAGTCTTGTTACTTACCATGCCTGCCATGATTTCACTGTTATAGAATGGGCAGTAAACAAGGAAGCTGAGCAGAGGGGTCTCAGCATTTCTTACCATCCGAAAGAAGCCATGTCTTCAGTCGCCTGTTGCCTAGGACTGAACAAGAACGTGATCTACAGACTACAGAATTCACGTGATACAAATACCATCTGCAGAGTCATGACTGACAAATACTATCAGCGCCATAGGCTCCAGAAACACAGAGTGTGTGCCTCGTCCTTTCCTTTGCTTTTCAGGGAGAAGATTCCACCCTGTCGTATTAAACATCCTTTTATAGGCATGAAAAATTCTGCCTCGGTTCTTATAATCTTTCTGCTTTAATTGAAATTAATACTGTTGACTGATTCTCTTTAAAAAATCATATGCGAAATTGGCTTACGAGTCAGCTTTAGAGATCTGAAAATTGCTTAATGTAGCATTTAGGCACAACTGACTTCAGAATAGTCCTGTAATTGCAGGGGAGGATGGAGTCAGTCACTTCCCTCTACTAGAAGTAATGCTGTGCTTTTTTTCTTTCCTACTAATGCATTAAAATCAGAAAAGGAGCTAACCTAACTGGCCGTTCCTCAGCAGTCCTGGGGGTGTGTCTACACTAATGCTTTAGCTGAGATCAGGAGCGCAGTTATGAAGCAAATGTCCCCACCAGCCCACTTACTGTGGGATGTCTCGTGTCACCCAGGTGCTGCAGAGCACATACTGGGAAGAAACTCAACTGGAGGACACGTTCCAGGAGCACACCTAATGTGCATGAACAGGCAGTCCGTCCACAGGACCAGGCTGGCATTAGTCTGAAGTGATTTAATTTGATTACGTTTTCACTATGATGCTTTTATTGACCTTACTTTTCTGTCTCTTGTGTCATGGTTACATGGTAAAATCTGTTGCTTTAGTATCCTTTTGGCAATCCTTTACCAAATGCCAACGTGTGAAAGCAGTCCTTTGCCTACTGCCTTGTTTCAGCTGGTATTCCATGATGAAGAAAGCTTTGAAGTCCCTTGCCCGACTGGAAAAGTCAAATCTCTGAGTCACCATCCGATTTCAGAACTTTCCTTCCGCATAATCTTTCAATTCTTGTGGAGAAAGGTCTCCTCAGCTTCCCAAATTGCAGGGTTGCAGTTAGCCTTTTCTGCCTGCCCTTTACAGCGACAGAACACATCAAATTCTATGGGAGCTGGCACATAAAAAAGGTACTATCTCCTATATATTCTTTCCTACTGTCACCCTGGGCTGCTTTTATTAACTACTTTTTCTTTCACTTGGGTCTTTTTAAAATCTTCCACTTTTATGTAGTACCAAACAATGTTCTCTCATCAAGCAGTTACCAGAGGACCTAAGATAAAGGTACTGCAAAGACAGGTCGATGCCACCTACATGGAAACTCTTGAAGAGGATGCCAAAGAGCAGGGCTCCTGCTTGCCACCGGCTCTCCTGCCCGCATAGGGAAGAGCATGGGTTCCATGGTAGTTGGAAGGAAGACGAGGAGAAGAACGGAGATTCTGCACCCTAGGAACCGAAATATTCCCTTAGAGGTCTGGCTTTGGCTATATGGTACAGATCACTTCAATGCTTAGGTGTAAGTTCTTCAAAGCCAGATTAAATGGTATTTCAAATGCTTCAAGTGGGGTGGAAATTAACTCACTTGCTGGGTAAATGCCTCTACAATCAGGGGAAAAAAGTCTCCAGTACCAAACAATTTTGGATCAGTCTGACAGAAATAGGCAGAGAATAAATACCACCCAACAAGGCAGAAATGCCCTTGTGCAGTTATTTCATGAATAACAACAATGCTACCAAACATTTCCCAGTAAGGCAAAACTGGAGGCGAGTCTTGTTATTCAGAATATTCTGGCTCCTGCCTTTATGGCAATTAAATGCATCACTGGATGCTACTACAGAATATTTACGAGAGAGACGCTTTGCGCCATGTCTCCTAACGATTGTTTGGGCTTATCAATGAGATAAACACAAGATCTTCACAAAATCCCTGCCATAGCGCGCCTGATATCCTCTAGAGTTCCTAATAGCACGACAATCAAGTGGCTGGAAGCTACTTATAGCCAGGTTTTGTAATAGCAAACAACATATAGATAAAAGGTTTAAACCAGTAATGACCTGTATCTATTCCCCCTTAACTCCACTTATACCTTCCATTTTAAAGCTCACACCTACCACCATTTCTGATTGATAGAGCTGAACGCAACCTCTCATTTCAACCTCTCTTCTCCTTATGCATCTGTCTTTCAGCAGGCTGGGAAATCGTTTTCCCCTGCCCTTCCTCTCCAACTCAGCAGATTCAATACTAAATTTTAGTATTCCCTTTGATTCTCGTACCTGCAGTATCCAGTACTGGGCTCCAGACAGGATTTGTTTTCTGTTTAATCATTTGGTTATCATTTTCAAAAGATGTGTGATGCTCACAAAGATAGTATACTATTCTTGGCAGTATTGTATTTCTTGTGGGTCTCCTTGTTTTTTCCTCCTGTGATTTAACACAATACATTATTATATAGATAATAACTTGGCCTTAAGAGGGGTAGAGAAATCCTTTGAAATTAACCTTACAATGTTGTGAGCACATTTTAGTTCTGCATTCTTGCATTGTGAATGTATATCATTCATTAATTTAATTTGTAAAGGGATTACTTCAGAGTAATCTCATTAGAGATGATCATATTACCAGATAGCCTTACATAAGACAATCTTATTAACTGTGCCTCAGGATGTCACTTTAGATATCTATTTTGTACCCCAGATATAAATTCATTACATGCTTCAAATTGGCTTCAAACCTTAAACTGACAAGCGTTCTGCATGTTGTGTGTTAAACACATGTTTAGTATCTTCGCTTTTGTAATTTGTAAATATAGATGTTTACAGTAAAATTCTAAAGAATTTAAATGCAAGTAGGTGTTTGAAGTACTGTGTAACCATATACTGTAATTATGCTCTATCTCACGTAAGATATGTGATTCATATCTTCAAATGATTTTAAAGGTTCTTGCTCAGACTTAGTTTTTCACCCATTTTTTTTATTGCCGCAAGTATGTAATACCTGGGACTAGTAATAGATGATTCTTGTTGATTTTGAGAGGATTTAAAATTAGCCCTTCTTGTTCCTGATTGTACAAAGACAGATTCAAACAGAAGAAGTGTCCCTCAGTTTGTTGTAGGAGGAAGAGGTTTCCATCCCAAACCATGTGGTGAGGAAGGAACCGTGTTATGACACTGTGACACTGCAAATCAAGAAATGATTTATATGTAGTTATCATTCCGTTTTCTGTACCTTGGGTTTTTCAATGCAAGAAGCCAGCTGGCTGTGCCTTCTGGAACAAAGAAGGGTAATGTTTGGATTCAAGCTGATGGAAAAAGAAGGTTGATACAGACAGAGCAAAACATGAAGAATTCTTCCAAGTTCCTCAGCTATGACTTTTTCTTGAGATCTTAAAAATATTTCCCTCAACATTCAGTAAATCTGCCAGTGAACTACAGAGTTAAACTGTTCTGCCAGTTTTTGGTGCTGACTGAATCTTTGGTGCTGATCTTCCTACTTCACTGAACAGGATGGAAAATATTTCTCAAACAGCTGCTTCAGTTTCCGAAACTGGCAATCAAATAGACCGGCTTCATTCCCTCTTCAAACAGTTGTTCATTCAACCCATAAGGATGGTGCTTTTCCTCTTCCTCTGTCCCTCCTTTCCGGTACAAACTAATACACACATCAAGGATGTGCTATTTACTTTTGGCTAATTGCCACAAAATACCCTTTTTTTTTTTTTTTTTTTATTGTATGAAAAAATCCCATAAGGGCAAACAATACACTGCAATACGACAATTTTAGATGATCACAGATGATTTATGCCTTACAGTTTTGTTCCAGTTGTGCTTACGTCTTATCTGAAAGATATCACCAAGACCCTGGGAAATATTAGAGAGCAGTGGGAGCCTTGCTGTCCTAGGGGAGAGCGCGGGTGTGAGAAATTGTGTATCTGCCACTAGACTCTTCTGTAGGACTCTAAAGTCAGACCTATGATTTTAGGCTGTCGTATTGAAGGTCTACATGCGGGCAGTAGGAGAACTGTTCAAGTGACATGCAGTCACGCGCCCACATTATAATGATAACATATAGCTCCGCTTTGTCTTTATCGCATATAAGACTGCCACTATCGCAAGAATGGTTAAAAGTGCTTGAAAAGCTGTTCCTGATGAAGAACAGCAGACTGAAGCACTACCCTAGCAAGACAGTGATTATAGCGGAAGACAGAGGAAAGAAAAATTGCAGAAATGGTCTAATACCCTGTTTAGAGAGCACAAAAACCAGCTCATTAATTTAGTTTAAGGTTTACATAAAGCAGCATTCCAAAGTAATGCTTTCTATCAGTTCTGGTTGGCTGGGAGATGCTGCTGCATTCTGGAAGCCGGCTTTGTTTTATGTTATTTATGTTTGTTATTTTGTCAATTCTTGTCAGGGCCAAAGTAATGCAACGTAGTAGAATTTGAAGCTAGGATGCTGGAGTTTATCCAACCATCACAGATGAGTGTCAGGACAGGGCAGCAGAAACTATCATTATAGAATATTTTAGCCAGCGATGGTGGTGCTTGAAATTTCTAACACATAGTCCCCAAAAGTCTCTTCCTTAATTTATTTTATGGCATGCTATTATGGATAAGAATTTTGCTAAAGAATAACTCAATGGTAAGACTTTCCTTTTCCTACCAAGACATTCCAGACCACTCCGCTGATGTTAGCTCCAGCAGCAACATGCTGGGAAAGACAGAAAGAGGCAATTCAAACCTTATACGCTTGCGTAGCTCTCAACAGCATCCTAAATCTACACTAAATACTCAATAATAACAAAAAAAAATTAGTGGTAATTTAAGAATTGAGTGTGATCTAGTATGAAGTTGCTTAACATGTAAGTTGTATTCACCACTAATTGTAGACTCAGTGTGGATTTACAGTGCAGCCTTATAACCTTAATGCATGAATGGCAACAGAAAGATCAATACTGGGAGATTTTACTGAGCTATAGAGAGAGCTGAGTGAAAGAGGATGACCTGAAAGCAGGAATAATGAAACACAGGTGACTGATGGCAGAGGAACTCCACAAAAGCAGTATCATTGAAATTATCACCCGTGTTCATGGGAGGAGCCGTGTCAGACTATAATTTAAAATTGTGAAAGAAGTTCCCTCTTTATTTTCTTCAAAGGAACTGATTTCAAATTGCAAGATGGTGTCTGTAAAATGCTAAAAATACATGAAAAACATTTCTTTAAGCCAATGACCACTATGAATCTCTACATCTGACTGGAGAGACAGGTGGAGGCAAAGCGACACTTGCAATCCCCACTTGCACATTGAAATGCTTTTTTTCTCACAGTTACTGGGGAAATGTATGCCCACATTTGAGAGCAGATTAGGAACGTTTGCCTCTTGACACGTGGTAATGCGTCTCAGCTTGCTCTGTGATTGTACCTTCTAATATACGCTAGCTATAACCAATTTGTGTTACAAGGGCATAAGATCAATGGGGTTTAATATACAATTCACTAAATTAGGCTCAGAATTACATACTCAGTTCTAGCCCACAGTGCTGGAACTTTATCTGAAATATCTGAGAAAGTTTGAATGTCAAGCTGGATGGTACAGGAAATGGAAATTACATTACCTTAGAGAAAGAATTATGGTAAATGGAGATTTATATAAAATTCTTGAAATAAGGTTTACAAGAGAAGTACAGTTATATTATGATACTGTTAATGATGAGTGCTACATCAAAAAGAATTCGGGTCAGGAAGCTGGACTTCTTACTGAGCTACATCGTGGGTAGTGACTTTTAGCCCTTTTGAGGTGATGGTTAACTCCGGAAGAAAAAAATGTCTCTTGAGCCAGTAAGACAGAAGCAGGAAAACCCCTTAGTCCTTATCACAGGAGCTGTGCGGACACACGGTGGAGCGTGAGCCGCTCCATGAAAGACAGCACGTGTTTTTGGGGAAATACAATCAACACAGGACATCCAAGGAACAAACAGCATGGTTTTGTTGCTCAATTTTTGGTCAACTCAGTAGAGCTGTTCCTTCTGGTACAGTATTGCCCTGTGTGTTGAGTAAAATGTATTAACATTGTCCTTTTATGCCCTGATGCAGCTTTTGATTCTTTTGCCCAAAACCCTGATGTTAGGACTCTTAGTCCTGCCATTCACCCTCCCTAACTGAGAATACCATTGCTAAAACAATCTTACACATTTGGAAAATGCCAGAAATTGCACTGCTTTGCTGGACTGTTTACTTAGAGAAAACGGAATGTTCTAGTTCACTAAACTAAAAATATGTCTAAATGAGCACATAAATTTATTCAGTAATTTTTTGAGACCGGGTAGTGTTATTGCAAAAGCTTGGTGAAACTGTTTGCTTAAGGGTTCTGATGAGATAGTCCTTTACTATACTTCCTATTTTTTAGCACAGAGTTGTGCAGTAATTACAGTATATCAACATCTGAAGAACAGGCTGTGAGCAATTGCAGTTTTCCCTGTGGACTTGATAAAAAATTGAGAATCACTATCCAAAAAACTATATTACCTTTCTTTACATCTGCAGAATTTTCCTATCTATCCAAAATGTCAAAAGGAAATACCTTTGAATTTGTTTCTACTACTTTTAATAATTTAAATCCCAGAAATATTTTTATAAATAAAACAAAAACTGTAGCAGAGTGCTGAAACTTTAATGTTATCGTACAGTGGGCTCAGTCTAACATACTCTGTTTACACCGCTCTGCAGGAATTTTTATCTTACAGTGTTTCTTCTTGGGCAGTAGGGCAAAAAAAAGGCAAAGGGAGCGTTTCTTCAGAAGTTAATCTCCAGCCCAGTCTTAAACTTCTTCCCAGGTTTTCCCCAGTTCACTTATACCTTTGTGATTATTGTCAGGAGACTCTATGGCTTTTTTTTCCTCATCAGCTTTCAATGTGCTACAGGGACTGGAATCCTATGTATTTCTGGTTTTCCTACATGCTCAGACCTAGTAAGTGCTTTTTTTCCATAGTAACTAACCATCTAACATCATATTTCCAAACCTAGTAAGTGCTTTTTTCCAATGTAACTAACCATCTACCATCATATTTCCAGATGTATAACCTTGATCACTCATTTAGCACATAATTTCCTTTGTAGACACTGCAAAACAAAAGCCATATTTCTGCTTTATCCATCACCAATGCCATCTTTTTGTTCTCGTGCGTGTTTGTAGTTGTCTGGATTGGCAAATTTTGGTTGTGCTTTATTTGTTTATTCTTTCTGCCCACTTCCAATTCTGCATTCTTATTTTCTATCACTAAATTTCAAAATTATTCAACGTTTTTTATGTGTTCCTGTTCAATTGCAATATTATTTTTTTATATTTCTATTCAGTTATCTTCCAGTCAACTGAACTAGAGAAAAAACGAATAGCCAAGTCTCGAACTGTCATCACAATTGCTTATCACACCCTTAGGTTTAACATTCTGGGAGACATACAAATCTGCACTTTCCCAGTGAGATTAGAGCTCAATCCTGGGTCCATAGATTAAAAATAAAAATTAAAAAAGAAGAGGGATTACCATAGAATCATAGAATTGTCAGGGTTGGAAGGGACCTTAAAGATCATGTAGTTCCACCCCCCCTGCCCTGGGCAGGGACACCTCCCACTAGATCAGGTTGCTCAGAGCCCCGTCCAGCCTGGCCTTAAAAACTTCCAGGGATGGAGCTTCCACCACCTCTCTGTGGTGGCAACCTGTTCCAGTACCTCACCACCCTCATGGTGAAGAACTTCTTCCTGACGTCCATTCTGAAATGACCCATCTCTAGCTTTAATCCATTCCCCCTAGTCCTACCATTACCCGACATCCTAAAAGTCCCTCCCCAGCTTTCTTGTAGGCCCCCTTAAGATACTGGTAGGCCACAATAAGGTCTCCTCGGAGCCTTCTCTTCTCCAGATTGAACAACCCCAACTCTCTCATTCTATTCTATTCTATGAAAGTACGTCAGAACAAACAATATTTCTGTCCCTATCCATTTTCATATACTCCAAAAGAGTTTAATGAATCTAAGACTAATGAATTATTGTGGCTAATGAGACTGCTTTATATTTGGTCATGATCTTGTTCATGGTGGTGTTTTTATGTATTTTATGAAACTGTTAGTGCAGTTGTACAACTGAATCCTGACATATGAAACGATAATGAATCTTCCAACCTAAATGTTCTTTCTGTGTTAATTTCCAGACTTCTTATTTACTCTCTGGTAACTTTGGTATAAGGTATATGAGTCAACATAGACATCTGTGTTGGTTACTTATATAAAGAAAAGAGCATCAAACTCCCAAATATTATCTGTCTTCATTCCTGACAAACCCACAGGAATATTGTCTTTGTTAAATCTTTGTCCCTGAAGAAGGAATGATTGCATATTTTACTAGCAAATTATTCTGGTTGGGGGATTTCTATTAATTTATCAAATATATCATATATTTGCAAGGGGAAATACTGCTGCTGCTGACAGAAACAAACTTTCAGATCCAACTGCTGTAGCAAGAGATCTAATGTTTTCATCTTTTTTGGCTTGTAACTAAACCTTTCAGGCAAAAACTCTCATCTGCGCAGCATTGTCTGGAAGGAAGGAAGAGAAAGCTGTGCCGCACATGGAATTCTTGCAAGGGAGTCTAAAATGATGAAAAAATTCTGCAGATTGTCATCAGCTTATCTGCTCTACAACTCAGGGCTGCAGCTTTAGCTGAGGTACACATCCGATAAAGCTATCGGTTCTGATGATAGATTTCATCCTTTTATATACCACATATTCCTTCTATGATCTTGGCCATTTGTACGGGGTTATCAGATTTCCAGCACTGGTTCACTAATTGCGCAGACAGGTACGTGAATTTTTTGCCCATGCCATCAATTTCTGAATTCTAAATATTCTCACATATGCAGACACTCTGGTGCTTAACAAAGTAAAATGACTATTAGCAATATGTTCTGAATTACATTTTCTTCTGAAGAGGTTGAGTTGTTTCATTTCTGGGCTCACAAAGGTTATTTGGGGGAAAGAATCAAAATTATTTTTAAAGAAGTAATTTAAGTTATGCTAAGGTATAAGCGATAGGAATATGTCTGGTGGTTAATGTAACACTCACAGAAAATTTTTCATTTCCCTCATGCTAGTATTTCTCAGGTAGAAATTGAGTTTTTCAGAGACCGCCTAGTCTTCTGTTTTTATTTGCGGTTGATAATATATAATTATTTAGTATATATTACTAGGCAGCATACTAAGCACAGGTAAATTGTTTTCTTCATTTAACTATTTATTTCTTTAAATCTGCAAACTTTCTTTATAGGTAAATGTTCTAAAATCCAAAGTTCACCTCCAAGAGCAAGAAATAGAAAAAGGGGAAAATACTATTCGTAAATAAGTAAAGGTTCCTTAGTTCCATGACTTCTATATCTTCTTCTACATAGTTTTCATTGTGTTACTGTAATACTTCCACCAAAAGTGATTAAAATAGTGTTTTGGGATTGTTTTTGTTCTTTTTTTTTGCAGTAGAGGAATAAAAATGACATCTTTTAGCAGTGGATCAATCTAAAAGAATTAATAAATAGGAAAACTTACCTGGGTAAACTTACACAGTATATTATTATTATTATTATTATTATTATCATTATTATTATTATTATTATTATTATTATTATGGTGCTTTTCTCTGTAAATTTTGAAGGGAGCAATTTGAAAGGAGTTAATTATAATATGCCTTACAAATATTACATTTGCGTTATGCTTCAACAGAGTTATATGGGACCTAGAGAATTAATTGTTCCTTTGAAGTATATTTTGAAGGAAATTCAGAGTGTTTTAAAAGGATACATTGTGACGAGGTAAGAAACTAGTGTGATCTCTCTCTTCTTGAACAATCACAATAATATATAAGGCTTCCGTTTCTGTATTCTACTATAATTACTATTACTTAGGTGACAACACATTTTTAACTCACATTCCTCTATTATGATTTTAAGTGTTTTAATATTTCTTCACTTCAAAGGAAATGGAGGGGAGCTTGTATCATAGCTCTGTTCTTCTTTTGATTTCTGCTAACAGCCTGCCCATTTCCACCCCCCATTGAAAATGGGAAGCTTTGTTTAAAGCGCTCTCAATCACTCACAAAATAAACTTCTCTTTTTTTTCCCCCCTTTGGGATACTTGATAAACAGTCTGCAGATATTTCAAAAAAAGAGTACTTCACTGGCGTTATAGTGCAAGTGTCAGTACTGAACTGCTTGATTGCCAGGAATCATAGATTAATTCCTTTAGCGACAGCATTATTGTAGATATAAGCAACTGAAGGCACTTACATGTAAATATGATTTTTTTATAGTTCTATGCAGTAGTTAAGAACTGACTGTAGTCTTTTATGTACATTATTTTTATGAATACTCAAATACTCAAATACTCCAAATTTTCCTAAATGATACAAACATGAGCAAAAACATCACCCTGAAACCCATTCACACTCACAAGAGACTTTTTAATTAACAGTCACATCTGTGCAAGAATACTATATTTTGCAAAGTTAGCAGCAACCTAAACCATATTATTAAATTTTGAAAAAGAGTGCAAATCTCCGTAGACCTGTTTAACAATTCAAGAACGAGTGTGGAATGATACCTCTGGCCTCCTGAGTCTAGTTTGGAAATAGCTAAATTTTCCATAATGATGTCATTAAATATTTAATAGTATAATATTTTGAACACCTTTCCAACATAAATGACATTAAAATTTAACCTGTTTAAACTGTTAAAGGTTATCTGAGAAAATTCCATTAGAACACACTTTCAAAACCAATTAAAGATGCCTTGATATTAAAAGATGGCTTTTGTGAAGAAATTGAATTAACGTAAACAATAAAAAACGAAGATCAAAGTGAAAAGGGAGGTTTTTTCTGAAGTATTTCGTAAGGTTATGGAGTAAAATTGTGAAAAATATTTTCTTTTGCAACGTGGTACTATTGATCCTGTGTGATCCCGATCAGAGTCTAGCTGCAATCCTAGTTCAATCTCTCTATTAAATCACAGTAAAAGTTGTAAATATTCATAAGCGTATGAAGAAATATTGTCATTTTAAGACAAGGCTAATCTTCATTATATGGACAAAAGGTCTAAAATATTAAAATAAAATAAAGTTTACATATAAAGGGAAATACTTATTCTTATGTTCTGGCCATAAATTATACCCTTGTTTCTGCTTGCTACCAACAGATATACTAAAGGGACTCTGTGACTACAGCTTTAATTTTGTCTCAATTTTTTAAAATATCAACTACGTTTGCTCATCCACCAAGGTCCTGTAGGCAGTAGTCTATGAGAATGCACACGAGATCTTATTGGAGTAGTAATTTCAGCAGAGTGGGCAAAAAGCAGCTCATGGACCTACTCTCTGCCTTCCCTGGGCTGACATCTGATTATATCACCTGCATTTCTATATAATGGTACAGTATTTCACAGAATGGGCAGAAAACAATTAAAAGTCCCACATCAGCAGTGAGGAAGAAACATAACCATTGAGTCGCAAGAAGACCAAGGCAGCATTTCGACTCCGCATAGGCAACATTCTCCAGGACTTCAAAGACCTGCATCAGTTTGCAAATGCGACCTTCATGCTGAGCTCAAACACTTTGTGTTTCATTGTAAGTAAAAGTGGAAATCTTATGGCAGAACTCCTCTTTTAGAGTTTTGCTCGTGGAGAAGAATTAGAAATGCAGAGACCTGACTCTGTTTTGTTTGTTATTTGAAATGTGGTAGTATGTATTACCAGCTTGATTTTTAAGCTGATTGATAGTGGACAATTAAGGCAGCTACAAAAGCAAACCTTTGTAAGATTTCTGTTCAATAAGATTTGCAGTTTATGGCTCTCATTCTCCAAATACTTCTTTATAAATGCAATCTAAATAGTTGTATTGACTTTAATGGAGTTGTTCATACATACAATTGGCAGAACCGCGTTTTATTATTAAATCTGTAATGTCACCCAGGATTCATGATGTTAGGTGATATGTAATATGGAGAATGTTATTGTCATTCCTCTGAGAGCAAAACACTGTCTACTACATTCATTAAAGGTCCCTTCCAACCCAAACTATTCTATGATTCTATGATTTTTGTTTTAAAGGTAAACAAAAATAAAGTGTGAAAGGAATCGTAGACCGTGTATCACACCCAATGTAGTACCAAATTGCACTCTTTTTGAAGCTCAGATAAAATAACTCCATTTAATTGGAAAATCAATGACAACTTTGAATTGTCTACAGCTGTGTTTAATTTAACAGGAGGGGGGCAAGGGGAGGAACAAGGTTGTGAGACTTCCTTCTACTTAAAAACATATGGTACGGCTTAAATCCATTCACTAGGGCTCTTTGTATGAGAACGAGTGGTCAGTAATTTAGAATGGATGTCAGAGACTACGATGATGGACATAGCTGTTAGGCTAGTGCTAACTCTGGGTTTACAACTGCTTAGTAGGTGGAGACATATGAAAAAGCCCTGAAGGAATCTCTTCATATATGTGGCTGGTTAAGGTCACGTTCACTGAGAATATCCAGCCTCTTAACAGTTTTGATTTTAACTGAAGAAATATTTTGTTTTCCTTCCATATACTTTAATTTGATGAAATTATAAATATTCCTATAATTCCTTGGATGTGTACAACATTTGAGAATTGAGCACGGGCAGAAAATCTTGTAGAATTTGTGAGGTGCATGAGCAATTTGGGTGATTGCAAATGGTAAAATGGTAAGACCTTGCCTCCCATTGGTAGAACAGCTTCCTGTGAGCTCTTTCCTTTTATCCTTAGTTTTGGTTTTGCTAAGGATATGTGTCCTTTCCTGTGGAAAGGATTCACTTTCCACAGGCAATCAATAATTCCCCATGAATAGGTTTCTCTGCTTTGCACTTTACTTCTTAAATAGAATACGAGGCGTTATAACAGATTTTGATTATGAACAGTCTCTAGATTTTTAAAGAGGATCATTTCCACACCGAATCAGCTTTTATGTCTGTCTCCACTATCACAAAGCTTCTTTACTTTTCAGTTATTTATTTTCTGATTGATAATTACCTTCCTGCCTCAGTTCTCTCCTTGAACCGTCTTCGCATTTCTTGATGGGCAGTTTCTTTTCTGTACCCTCTTCTCTCCATGATGCTTTATCTCTTTCACTTCAGACTTTCCAGAAATGAATATATTTAAGACAAAGCTTGAGAGATGATAATGCAGCTTTAGTAGAGTTCAGAGCAAGCAGTACTGTCAAAATTCAGGCTTTTATTTGGATTCCAACTTGGAGCAACAATATGAAGAATCCAGTCTGTTCTCCCTAAAGTACTATTTTAATCATAATTGAAGTAATCATTTACTCTGCTAGGGCCTGATTCTTCAAAAGTTATTGACTGCCGTAAGCCCTACTCACGACAGTCTCTGCCAGATTTGGTGTTTAGCATGAGAGCTTGCCTCTAGCTGTAATTCCTTCCATTCCTCTCTCTCTTCTTCCTGCTTTTTTATAGAAATATTTTAATCTGCATGCGTAACCATCTTCACATCTAACTTTTTACATATATTTCCTGTAAGTAATTTTCCATTATCCAATCGGTCTTTCCAATTTTTTATTTTATTTTATTATGCAAATGGTTTTTATTGTCCCAAGTTAACATTTACTTTAACATTAATTCTAAGACAGTAAAAAATTCAACTCTTCTTTCATTAAGTAAACTCCTTTGTATTTATAACATGTGGTATTAATAATTTATTTGATAACGTGTCATATTTTAGTCCACAAGAAACATAATGAGTTTCACACTGGGGATCAGCATGGGTCTCTCCTAAGGGAAACCTGATTATTTGAACAAGACAGAAGAGCTATTGATTTAATGTTCAGGCCTCCAACAATTTCTCTACAGTGTGATATTGAAACATTGTGTGAAGCTCAACATTAAACTGAACATTAATCTTAAAATTAACCAGCAGGCACAGGAAAAAAAATACAGGATCTTAATTAGCTCGTCAGTTATGTAAGTACAGTCCTTATTCACTTCAGCAGAAGTCATATATGTAGGAACAGACAGATGACGTGGGGTTTTAATTTTGATTTTTCATTGTATGGCTATCTTTAATGTTGAACTAAGCTTTTGCGAAAAAAGGAGCTTTGACTTAATACTGATAGAATCATAGAATCATGGAATTGCCTTGGTTGGAAGGGACCTTTCAGATCATCGAGTCCAACCATCAGCCTGACTCTGACAAAAACCACCACTAAACCATACCTCTAAGCACTATGTCTACCCGTCTGCTAAATACCTCCAGGGATGGCAACTCCACCACTTCCCCGAGCAGCCTGTTCCAATGCTTGACAACCCTTTCAGTGAAGAAATTTTTCCTAGTATCCAATCTAAACCTCCCCTGGCACAACTTGAGGCCGTTCCCTCTTGTCCCATCGCCTGTTCCTTGGGAGAAGAGCCCGACCCCCCCTGGCTACCCCCTCCTTTCAGGGATTTGTAGAGACCGAGAAGGTCTCCCCTCAGCCTCCTCTTCTCCAGGCTGAACACCCCCAGCTCCCTCAGCTGCTCCTCATAAGACTTATTCTCTAGACTCACCAGCTTCATTGCCCTTTGTTGATGAGTAGGAGAAAATATTTGTGGTGTTTTGTAATGATTTGCCAACTTTGCAAAGAACTAAAATATTTTAAAGCACAGTTTAGCTTTGGTTATATTTCTTTATTTGCAATGTTTAAAGCAGGAGAGGTTCTTTCTAGAACCTGTAGAAGGTATATGTTCACACGTACAAGTCTTCCACTCTCAGAATTACTCATTAGAATTATCCATTATTATTCTTTTTTTTTCCCCAAGGGGAACTCTTATAGCTAATATTGTACAGCTGTAAAACAGACATGGGACTAACAAAATCCCAAATGAAGTTTTCAGGAGCCTTTGCAAATGGTGGTGGAAGGCGTCTGTACCTTCTGCCTCTTCTGTTTCTTTTTTGTCCTGAGGTTAGAATGATGGAAGCGAGGAGAATGGGGGTTGCAGCTTTAATAGCTATTATATTAGGTAACTTTACCATGGGTTATGAGAACAAGACTGTACTTAATTTGGCTTTTAAATATGACTTGATTGACAGATTGTACCTACATTCATTTTGCTCTTCCTGCGTCTTGGAAAAGTTGAATACTCAGCTGGAAAGAAAGATACTGAGTTCTTCTTTCAGCCTACTCAGCCTCAATGATTTGCTCTTTATGAATGGAACTCTACGCATGCACAAATGTTTTCTTAAATCATTGATTAACACATGTTGGTTTTAGTAACTGCTTCTTCACACTGCTACTTGTTAATTCATAAATTGGTTCATTGAGTCTAGTACAACGGATCCATATTGGTCATATCATCTCTTGAAAAGCAGAATGACACACACCATCAATCGCAAGACTTCTTCCTCTCTTCTTGTGTTGGAATTCAGTGCCCACCAAGCTTCTGTATAAAAATGATTCAGACCTTTTTCATAGATCTGGGCACTACCGTTAGCATCGCAGGCAGTGAATTACACAGTCTGCGATCAGATTGACTAATGGATGTTCTGCTAAACCATCTGGCATGCTTCTATTAAAAAGGAGTTGCTTTTTTTCAGATGGAAAAGCCTTTCAGAAAAGTCTATCCATCATAGCTGAGCTCACTACATCTTGAGTTCCTAACTATTGTATACTTATTCTTTTCACATTTTTTATATTTATTACTGTTCCTAGACCCAGTAACTCTCTATTTTATATCATTTGAACACACTTCTTTGTGTGTTCTCCTAAAGACTGAAATTTTTGAGTGAGGAAAAGGGCATTAGGGAATAAAAGTAACTTTTAACATGTTTTTTATTCTCCTTTAAGGAATTGTTGATGTAGGTATACAATTTCATGTGGACAGCTATCACAGAACATGACTTACTGTACTTGCTTTCTTTTCCTCTGGTGGTGATCAGCTTGCTCAGTATGTGTGGCCTTAAAATCCAAGCACTGTGATGCTCTAAGAAGAGATATCAACCATGAAGACACCATTTTGTCCTAACTTGTGTTCGTTTTTAAAATATTTTAGTACTCCCTAATTTTATGAGCATATCCCTTAATATATTTTCCTTCTTTTAGTCTTATTGAAAAGTAATAAGACCTCCTTTTTCTAGCTATCTGTGTAATAATAGGCAACCTCCAGTGTTGTATATCTGAAAACCTCTACACTGTACATATAAAATATATCTATCTTCATGCGTTCCATAAAAGCTTAGTCTGACAGTTCAGTAGCTGTTTGAAAAGAAAAATGATTTCAGGTCAGAAGACAACCAAAGGCTAAGGAAGAAGGAGTCAAAGAGAATTTGTTTCTTCTAAACTATGACTCCAAGAACGGGCTTTAAGTAAAAGCTTCTAACCTGAGATACACACAGATGTTGCTTCTTTGATTGCTTTGAAGGTAGAGAGGGACGAAAGTCTGGAAGAGGAAACTATCTAACTAAATTTTAAAAAGTCAAGGGGAGACAAGGCACATTGCATCTACCGTGATAGGACTGTCTAAAGCTTGGACTTTCATTTACTAGATTAGTATTTATTAGTGAATACAGTACCTTGGCAATGCCATACACTGCAAATGTGCTATTTGTAAGATATTAAAAAATAGCTTCTTTCTTAGCCCAGATGACATCTGTCAGAGCAGTGGAAGACACTCTGTTGATGCATTTTGAAAGTCGTTCATACAAGCACACATCTTTGTGCTTGCTGACTTCCCAGCCGTAATTGTGACTAAAAGTTCAGATAGTCATTAAAGTAGTTATCTCAGCCAGCAGTTCCTATGTTATCTTTCTATTTGAATAGTGGCATCATTTGGGATTTCCTGTTAAAGATTACTTAGGAACAGCCATTACTACTGGAAAAGGTTAGCAATGGCATTTCACCTCTCTGTATGAGCTGTGTGTCAGCTGCCGTGACAATGCAGCTACATATGCACAAGGTGTCTTTAAAACCCAGTTTTATGTTGCCTAGATCTACCAACCTCCTATGGTTTTATGCCCATTAAAGAAAGCCTGTCAAGAGTTTGTCAGGGATAAGATTCACTGTACCCTTCCTCAGTAGAAAATTTACAGGAGAGGCATCTCCAAAAATGAACATTAGTGTATTAGGAAGCCGTGTAAACCTTTGGTATGGTCTACAATGTGGAATTCTAAACACACAGAAGACCTCCTCAGTAGGTTTTGTATTTTGTGTTAAGTGTATTCTACCAGCTGAAAAACTTGGTGTTCTGCTACGCTACCACACTGTTACAAATGATAACGTATGAAATTACCAGTGATTGTACACGGTGCGTGACAGTACAGATTGAACATTTACCACAGAATAGAGAATTATTTTTTTTTTCCTTTTTGAGAATATAAAATGTAGGTAAGACTGCTGTAAGAAGGAAATAGAAAAATGAATAACCATTTCTAAGAACAATACATACTGTCCTCTCCTTGTGTTATAATGCAGAATTGTTATAGCACTATTTTTTTAGTGCAACAGATATTTTCATGGAGATTCTTGCACTAGGCAACCAACATTCAGGTTTTTTGGGAATGCCAAAGCTACCTAGTTCCAAAAGCTTTTTGAATCACCTCCTGTGTGCCATTGCATTCAGTACTTCTATCTCTACATGTGCTACTTAGACATTATCTGAATTGTGTTAAGGCAAAGCTTGTTAACGAAATTTAAATGTTACTCACACTTCCTAATATGTATCTTCTAAGCAATGTATAATTTCATATGTTGTGCTACAAAAGGAGGGAAAAAAATATTTTAGCATAGAATAAAAAGTTTTCACTTTCCATTACTGCAACACAACACTGTGTTTCCTTACACGCAGAATACATGGGTATTAACATAGATTAGATTTCGGACTTGGCAATTTCACTGTATCCCTGTGTAGTTGTGATGGTTGCTACCAGTTTGATTTTTTTTTTTTTCCTTATGGGAACATAGAACAAGAAAAGTAGGAAAAGTGGTGGGAGAGAAATTCCAGCTGTGAGAAGTTACATATGATTGGAAAGAAAAGGTTCAAAATCCTGAAAGGTGTGAGCATGGCACAGTAGAGAGCTGGAAGCCCGAAGTTTATGCAGCATCCTTGCTGAGAGAAAAATGCAGCAGAGAGACGGGCCTCAGCTAGGATGGAAAGAAAAGTGCCTAAGAATGGGGAAGGATTCTGGGGAGTTTTCTGAAACTCATAAAGTCAACAAATGAACAAATAACAGGCCTTGAAAAAAGGACCTCCCTGGAAGCACACAAGTTTAAGCTCTTTTTTTCCTGTTCTGTCTTTCCAAATTCTTTCATATTAACTTTTGAAACTTATGTAATATTCTAGGTTATATTTGTATATCATCTGATTTCTTCAGGTGTAAAATCCTCTCAGTTTTTTTTTTTAAATATGTACTACAGAGAAAAGTTCTCCCAGCTCTGGCCATCCCTGGGGACTTCTAGCCTTTCATTACCATAAAGGACTGACATCTATGTTGATGTTTATGGTGTTGTATCTTATCTCATTTGCAAGTCAGTAATGAGCAGCAGGCAGGTTTCCTGTGTTTGCTTGAAGTATGGTTGCCATTTATGTTTATTTAAAATTAAAGTTATTATAGGGAAAGTTTTCATGCTAAGAGCGGACTGTTGCCTTAAGAGTTATGAAATGATATTGTAGTTTTAACAGATTAACAATCTAATAATATTTAAAGAACTCTCAAGAAATATCTTCACATAGCTGGAAAGACACTGTAGTAATTGCAATAATATCTAAACCAGGAAGAAAATGTCAAAACTGCTTCTTGGATAATTTAGGATGAATGAACCTGGAGGGAGGTGCTTGCATTTGAGTGAATCACCAGAAACCATTATACAAAGGAATAACTATATTAAAAGACCAAAACCAGCAATGCCTTCCCTGCTATATTTTTCAGCCTAAAATTATCTCCTGACGTAGAGGAACATATACCAAAACTAAAACTTATCTTCTGCATTTGGCAAGCACGTACAGTTAGTCAGAAAGGTACAAAAAAAGAAAAATAAATATTTTCAAATTAAATCTTGGTGTAAGCAGATCAAGGGTTCCTCTCCTTTCCTCTCCTTTCCTCTCCTTTCCTCTCCTTTCCTCTCCTTTCCTTTCCTCTCCTCTCCTTTCCTTTCCTCTCCTTTCCTCTCCTCTCCTCTCCTTTCCTCTCCTTTCCTCTCCTTTCC
>VYZM01009863.1:1776438-1786567 GCA_013398915.1 Dromas ardeola
TCCCTTCCCTTCCCTTCCCTTCCCTTCCCTTCCCTTTTTCTAGTGGCTTAGGTCTGGCTAACTATTTCCTATTTTTCATTTTGTAAATTTACATTTTTTACTGCATTTTCTTTACTGGCTTTTGTATGCAGAAAGGTTTCAGGGTAAATGATTGAGAGAGAACTTCATTGCTTTGGTGTGGTATTGTTAAAGTTGAATGTAGGAACACTTTCCAAACAATGTACCTATATATTATTCTGGAGGGGGTGTAAAAGGCAGCAAGATAACACTCATCTTAGGGGTGTGGGCAAATGTGAGGCCATACCCATAAGACGAGAAAGTACCTTTCTGACAGCTTTAGCCAGGAAAGCTTCCTAATAGAAAATAAAATGCAAAGAGCATAAATACTAAAGGAATCTGCAGAAATAAGTTGGTCCGTTTTAGGCTTTGAAAATAATCCATTTGGTATAATTATAAGAGAAAGAGCTAAATTACGCAGCATCAGTTTATCTTTAATGTGGTTCTCGGATTTTATTTACCCTTGTTTAACTTTTATTCATGAAATGTCTCTTTATATATCTGTTTGTCTTTGTATGTATGTGCACATAGTCAGGAATGTTAATGTGCGTTATTTCTAACAAAAAGGCAAAATGTCTATTTCGCAACTACATGGTAGTATGGCAACCCTCTTGCAGGATTTTCTCCTCCTAGAAATGAATTCCCTAGTTGCAATAGATTCTGGAAAGATGATAGAACAAACAATGCAGTCACTCATGATCTTTATTTTCTTCTACCAAGAGCACATTTTTAACTCACATTCTCTTTATCTTGAAATACTGACTACTTTAACAAAACATAAAATGCACAGTAACCTTTGGGAAAAAGTGACCAAAGTCACATTGGGATTTGAAAGTACAGCACTTAAATCATTACAGGATCAAAGACTTGATCTCTTCCTGCCTCTAATTTCATCCTGGTACTTTACAGTCAGAGGAAATTGAAACTCTACCGATACAGTCATTTATCTGTTGTAAGTAGTTAAGATGCCTAATAAAATATTATATAATAACATTATCTTTAAAATATTTTTAGTTTAAATAAATACAGTGTCCCACTTAAGTTAGAACTAGAAAAACAAGTGGAAATGATTCCAAGGAAACGAAGAACCGGATTCTGCAGAAAAAGGAAGGCACCTGAGATTAGCATCTAGCAACCTTTTTAAATTACCTCCTCGTCTCTGTGAAGTTCAGCACGGTGTCGGCTGACTCTCAGGCATCCATTTTCCAAAAAGGAAGCTCTACATCCAGGTTAGGTTTCCAAGTGTCCTGGAAGGTTCATGCAGAGACCTGGGAGTCCTCACAATGCAATTCTTATCCAGAGACAGCGCATTAAATGTCGAAGCTATCTTATCTGAAACATTAACTGGGGAGGGGCTGTTTGCAAGGGCATGTAGCCATAGGACGAGGGGCAATGGTTTTAAACTAGAGCAGGGCAGGGTTAGATGAGACATTCGGAAGAAGTTCTTTACCATGAGGGTGGTGAGACACTGGCCCAGGTTGCCCAGAGAGGTGGTGGAGGCCCCATCCCTGGAGACATTCAAGGCCAGGCTGGATGAGGCTCTGAGCAACCTGATCTAGTTGAAGATGTCCCTGCTCACTGCAGGGGGGTTGGACTAGATGGCCTTTAAAGGTCCCTTCCAACCCAACGCATTCTGTGATTCTGTGATTCTGTGATTAACTGTTGTGAGATAGAGGAGGATTTCAATTCCACTTCCCTGTGGCTGATTTTATTGCCTTGCAAGACCATGTAAGGAGTTCTTAGATTAGCTCAGAATTCATACAGCTTCATGGGGCTGGATGCAAATCTGTTTCTTCCACAGGAAAGAAGAAAGTCACTGTTTTCTTTTAACGATTTTGAGGGATGGTAGTGCAGCTTACCCTTTTGCAGAACAAGCTGGTGTTAGACCGTTCTCACACGCACTTCAGTACCCTTCTCTGTGTTAGGATGTTAAAAACCAGTCTGTCATTTCCTGGGAGAGTACCTAATGATTAAGCTTCAGGCAATTTTGCTCTCAAAGCTGTGCCACTCTGCAGAAATAATTTAAGACTCATCAGACCGTAACTTTCTAGCTCAGTGAGTAGGGCACTTACCTGAGAGAAGGATAGGCTTGGATTAGGATTTCTCCCCCAAGCTAGTTGGTGTGATTTTTCATCAAACATTTGAGAAAAGACTGAAAATGCACTTGTTTGAAGGATCAGAAGCTGAGACTTTTACAGTGAGGACAAGGGAGGTTAGTGAGGGTCCCCGCTAAAGCTGGGGAAAGCAGTGAATTGAGCTTGTCTTCTACCCAGTCAAATTCTCTATCCAGAATTTTGTGTCGAGAAAAGATGGTACCCACATAGTTCCTCCTAGTTTGGGTTTTGATTTTTTTTTTTTTTTTTTTTTTAATACACATATCTTTGGCTGCATCTTTTGTCCAGGGTTCAGTGCTTTTAGGATGTTATGGTTATTTTTCAGAGCAGGCTAACTGCTTGAACTTTCAGAGGGCAAGAAAGAAGACTGCCTACTGTGAAAACCACAGCTCTCCAAAACCTATATTTTTAAGACAGGGAAGGGATCATTATATACTGTCCTTGAGAAGTGTTACTAGATAGAGCTTGAAACTACAAATCTTGTGGACATTTAAACCGTAAAGTTTTCCTATTTACATACACTTAATATACCTAACTCCTTTCTACAGGTTTTGGGCCACATACCTAATTCCCTCTCACTTCAGCAATAATCAAAGGCACTCAAGAGGGTAAAAATTTGTCCCAACTACATACGTATTTCTTGTAATTCAATGATGACAGTGTAAATACTCCTTACTCTCAGTGTGCTCATCAGTAGCAAGGGTATGCTCAGATTTCTTTAGAAATGATTTTGTTTTTTATGTCTAAATAAGTAATATGACTGCAATTAGGCCTATTAATTGTCAAAATATATGAAAAATTCCATTTTCCACTTAGACCAGTCAATGACTGTAGCTGCACACAGCTCATATCTGCAGAATGAAATGGCTTTCTTCCAAGCTTTTCCTGTAGGGCAGTAGATGAAGTGAACAAGCAATGCCTAGAGGCGCTAACAGGGGGTCAGGACATACTGAAGTTGCACTCCAGAAGCAGCCAAGT
Source organism: Dromas ardeola (assembly GCA_013398915.1). Classification (NCBI taxonomy): domain Eukaryota; kingdom Metazoa; phylum Chordata; class Aves; order Charadriiformes; family Dromadidae; genus Dromas; species Dromas ardeola. The sequence continues at coordinate 1,779,588 of VYZM01009863.1, forward strand.
AACCTTAGATACCGTTATGCACAAAAAGCCTATACTAAACCTTTTTAGAAACCTTTTTAGAAACCTTATCATCAAATGTATGGTCTGACCCTTCTCAGAAAAATCGACAAGCTATCATTTAGACACAACATTTATGAGAAAAATCTTACTTGTTGATCTAATATCTTTGTGCCTGGGAAATAAAAAACAAAGGGAAAGAAGGATCTGGAAAGCAGAAAGGTTTCATTCTGCATTAAATTAGCAAAAATATGTCTTTCTCTATGATAAAAAAAATATGGGTCTTATGCACAGCATGATCCTAGCTAGAATAAATAAAAGTGAAAAATTCTGAAACTGATGTATTAACAGTGTTTTATTGCTGTAAGTTTCTAGGTAAGTCCCACTTTTTTTTTTTTTCTCAATTGTAACCACCAATAAGAAGCTGTTACTATGCCTATTGTAATTAGTCCCTAATTTTGTATGCAATGTTCTTGGCCCGAAGTTACTAGTGGTGTCACAATTTTGGTTATTAAGATGAGATTCATAAAAACAATCTTCTATCTGGAGAGTTTTAAAAGGAACAGCCAAATGTAAGATGGGAACTCGATTCAGGAAGCAGGGATCCTTCTGTGTGAAGACTACAGTGTACCCTACAAGGAGAGCTAGAAAGTTGCTAGTGTACTTCAGGATTTTGTCATTTCTGCCACAAGCACAGAAATTAGGGTAGCCCGTGCTCTGGTGACTCCAAGAATTGCAGTCTGTCTCCAGGTGGAAAGAGGTCAACAAAAGAGAGGATCTTTCTTCACTCTGGAAATCTGCCACTACAATTATTTTAAGACAAGGCGTTGGATCAGGTACCCCTAGGCACAGTATGGCCCTAAAATATTAATTCATAGTAACAAACTTGCTATTTTGAATGGTTCTTTTTTTTATGTATGGGTAAGCTGTCTAAAGCTGGAATCTCCAAAATAAAGGCACCTGAAATCACACACACAAACTCTAAAGCATAGAGCACTTTTAAGTGAAGTAAATTCAAAAAAGTAGCAATATATTTGTAAATATGTTTGGACTTCTAATTGTTAATGAAAGTGCTTATCTCCCCCATATCTGCATAGTTATTAAAGACAAACTTCAAGACATAAACCCAACAGCAAAGAGCATAAAGAACAATAATTAGAATTATTAGGGATGTCTCAGTTTGCCTCTTCATTTCCAAATCTACACAAAGCTCCCACTGTGGAGCAGTGCTTGAGTGAAGAGTAATAGGTAATGCACAACTGAGTCACATTGGGAAGAAAATGGTTCATAATGCCTTACGACGGCAACACCTCTTTCACCTTACCACAGAAGAGGCACCATTTAGCTGGTTATTTTTCTAAAATTTTTTATGAAATCAAATATCATATTATAGGAACAAATTTTTACCTTATCTGATGTGAAATTGAGCTACATTTTCAAAAAGTATTTATTGAGATAGGAACAGATCACTTTTTTGCTCACCGTTTATAAGCTCTTTTATTGTAACTTCTTAGACAAATGTGCAATTAGTGTGTTTAGTGGTGACAATTGTGGATTAAATAACAGGACACAAAACCATACAGAGTCAAATAAATATCTTTTGTGATATTTTAAAGGAATATTATGTTGCTTTGTACTGTATGTAATCAAACATAGAACCAATCTTAACCTCTCAGCTTGAGACAGCTAGTTTCCACTGAAGTAGTTATCTTCAAACAATCACCTCCAGAAAAACTTTTTTTTTTGTTGGGAGAAAGCAATTTTCCTTTTTCTATTTTAAAAGTCTATAAAAATACATACAAGTCAATATAAAAAAGCTTTATTTTTTTCACTCTTTTGGACAAAACCAACTGATTTTTCAATAGGAATGAAAAAAATGTTCATCTTAATACACTTTTCCTGCCAGACAAAACAAACAGACAAAAAAACAAATGAAAACTCCAACCAGGAAATACGATAAAGAAAATAATAACTTTTTTTTTTAAAAAAAAAAAAAAGAAAAAAGAAAAGGAAAAAAGAAAAATGAGGCTATAAAATATTATCTGAGGACTCTTCAGCACTAAATGTTGTGGAAAAGATTCCCACTAGCTGGGAAATAAGAGAAAAAACATAAAAATTAGAAAACACAAAAGTGACATTTTTATTACCTATTTTGCTTTTTTGCAAATGAGATATCTTCCAGGCAGTCAAAAGACTTGTGTTTCTTGTTGCTTTTTTAGCAACAAAAAAAAAAATAGCTGTGGTATATTTAGCTATCAGCCATTCTTGTAGTCTGCGGTGTTTAGTTTCAGATTTTGTGTGTTTTCATTCAGTTTTGAAAAAAGCTGCAGAGTGATTTCTTACAGAAAAATGAAAGAATCTGTGGAAGGGAAAAAAAAAGTCCTTATTACCTGCAAAGTGTAAGTTAACTGGACTTTTTTGAAAGAAGTCTAACTTATTAGAAGATTAAAATTTTTAAAAGATGCATTAAGCTGAAACAAAATGCACAATGCATGTATATTTAGTCTCTGTATACACAGGAAGCCTTATATCCATTCATCTTGTAACTTATTCTCATAAACCGCATTGAGCTGTAAATGAAAAAAGCCCCCCTCAGCCTGGGCTGCATCCCCAGCAGCGTGGGCAGCAGGGCCAGGGGGGGATTCTGCCCCTCTGCTCCGCTCTGTGAGACCCCCCTGCAGTGCTGCCTCCAGCGCTGGGGCACCAACAGCAGAAGGACACGGAGCTGTTGGAGCGGGGCCAGAGGAGGCCCCGGAGATGCTGGGAGGGCTGGAGCCCCTCTGCTGTGAGGACAGGCTGGGAGAGCTGGGGGGGTTCAGCCTGGAGAAGAGAAGGCTCTGGGGAGACCTTCCAGCCCCTTCCAGTCCCTCAAGGGGCTCCAGGAAAGCTGGGGAGGGACTCTGGGTCAGGGAGGGGAGCCATGGGACGAGGGGGAATGGTTTTAAGTTAAAGGATGGCAGATTTAGACTAGATATAAGAAAGACATTTTTTATGATGAAGGTGGTGAGCCCCTGGCCCAGGTTGCCCAGAGAAGCTGTGGCTGCCCCATCCCTGGAGGGGTTCAAGGCCAGGCTGGACGGAGCTTGGAGCAACCTGGGCTGGTGGGAGGTGTCCCTGCCCAGGGCAGGGGGTGGCACTGGATGATCTTTAAGGTCGCTTCCAACCAACACCATTCCGTGATTCTATGATCAATGTTAGACTTGGTTTGTTTCCATGTCTTAGGACCACCATACACATTGTGTAGCGATACATTTAACTGGTAACCCGAGGTGGGCAATAGGCACAGAATGGTATCATGTGCACATCAGCTATTAAACCAAAGGTTCAGTGGGATCTGAGAGATCCAAACATTTATTTGGGCATCTGGATTTCTCATGAGGGCATTCTCAGAGAGGTAACCTGCCTGTTACAACCATTTATGTTCCATTGTCGTAGAGAGATGATGGCAATTATTAAATGAAGGAAAAGTGAGAATTTTTAGAATGCCTTTAGCTATGTCTTCAGTATTTAGATCTCATCTTGTGGAGAAGTGATAACACTTCACGAATAAATCCGTGATTTTGTAATACTTACTATAATATCTTTCTGACAGACTTTATTACTGTTGGCACCAAGTCAAATAGGAACAGCCTAGCCTTCCCATTTCTTTGCTCCTGTCCTAACACTTTGTTCCTGCTGCTTTTTGAGATATTGCACCACAAAATTCATGAAAGCTGCACTGCTACTCGCATATCCTTTAAAGCTGGATCTACTGTACAGACTGAAGTGACGGAAAGAGCTATGTACTTTGAATCTTAATGTAATAAAGTTAATAAAGTCAGTTCTACTCGTACAAGAGGTAACTATTGGTGTAGAAGGTCACTATACACTCAAAGCTCCTCTTTGGTAGTGGAGTATGGAGGAGCACTAATAAGAACTGGGATTGCTGCGTCTCACCACTGCCCTTATATTCTACCTGAGGGACATTATGTCAAGGAATTCAGCCAAGATAAGGTTTTGTGTGCATGCATTGTGTATGCAGTGGCAAAAAGTATAAATTCATTCAATTATAAGTTCATTCAGCCAGAGAAGCAATAAAACAGCTAATGCTGAAAAGGAAAACACAATACTGTACATTGAATGATACTCTGTGGCACTTCACTCTAGTGACCACATTACCCACATAATTCTGCCAAGGTCGGTCAGAGCTTGAGCTACCGGCTGCATAAATACTGGAAATGCAAGTTAAACTTTATCCCTGGTCAACGTAACTTGCCTGCTATCCTTTTTATGTTAGGTCTTGAATTTGACCCGTGAATGAACATTCCTGTTGTGTAATGCTTTCCCTTTTTCCTGAATCTGTGGGTCAGTTTCAGCTTGTTCCTTGCCCCACAGCACAGAGATCAGTCCGTGTTTCACGCTCCATAACAAAAGCAAAACCAGAAAACCTCAAACCTTGCTGTACTGGTGAATGCAAAGTTGATAATGAATATGGTTCACATTTTGCACTGGGGACACGGAGAACATGGTTATGATACTGGTTTGTTCTGTTCAAGCAGAGGAGAAACCCTCTGTCCCTTGCATTTTCCTGTACCAGACTTGGTTTTTTCCCTACAGAAAGTGTGCAAGGTTGCTGTCCTGTAGCCTAGCATCCATTCATTGTCTCTCCGGATACGACGTGCACTTGCGTTTTTTGGAAGGTCTGACAGATGGAAAGGTGGCTGTCTTCACCACTTGGCACCTAAGAAGACAAGACAGTGATTCTCTTCCTGAAACTCTATCAATATCTGGTGTCAGGGTCTTGTGCTTGTCATCTGACGCCTGGGGGCTGGTTTCCACCAGCCAATTGCTTAGAGAGGGAAGAGAACCTTCTTCAGCCAGGGGAAATGTCTCATTTTCTCTGTGTTTCCTTTCCTATATGACTGAGAATTAGAAAAACTGGCATCTAGGGAAAAGAAATATGTTTGAGTCTCTGGTATGTAGAGTGGAATAGCCTGGAATTCTGATGCAGGTTGAAAGTGATCATCATATTTTGGGGCGTGTATGGGCAATGTGAAATAATAATCATGATCTGCTAATAAATAGGAGGTATCTCACAGGAATACATCACAGTGGCCTTCAGCCACAGAAATCCAGCAGTTTATGTAGGGTGGATGTGGGAAGTTGCCTTTCCTGATGCTGAAGTTTTGCAGAGCCCAATTGAGAAATAATGGCCTGCTGAAGAAGTTACATTAGCACTTACTTTTAGTTGCCCGTACCAGCACTGTCACAGAGAAAGGATGTCAGACAAAGGGCTTTAAAAAAAAAATAATCCTAGTAGCATTAACATTTGCACAGGTGAAATGTGAAATGTATAAATAAACACTAGGCAAGCATTCTCAAGTACCAGCTCCTCTATTTGCAGGTCAAATGTGAAAAATGTACACAAGTTTTTTAGAGTTCCAATTCTAAATGTTGGTTTTTTTTCACTGTATTATATCTTTAAAAACATCTGCAGTTCACTGGAGAACTGAATATCATCAAGGTCACCTTCCTAGTTTAACTAATATCTGTTAATATTCTCATACTAACTTTCTATCACTCAATACTGTCCCCGTAGATACTGAGATACTTGATACAGAGGTCATTCGATTTTGAAATTTTTTGGCATATTTTAGTATATTGAGTGTTCCTGTGAATCAAATAATTTCATGTGGTCGGGCAGCTTAATGTGAATGCAAACTGCGGTGTCCTGGCTTGTTTCTAATCAGCATTAGAGATGTGCCAAACTGTCAACAGCTCACGAGCAATATGAACACTGTAGCTCTTCACACCCCTTTGAGTTCATATCAATCATTTGAAAATAACATTTATTTTTTTTTTTTCAGAATGAGCTGTCACTATCAATTTGAATGGTGGCTGTTCAGCTGGAATTTGTCCAATTTTTCAGCAAGCCATTTGGTACATTATATCATGGAGCAAACAACTTGCAAAAGCAGATTCTTTTCATGATGCTTGTAGGACAGAAGTGTATACTTAAGCGTTCCAAGCTTCCTTTGCCAGGTGAGACTCAGCTTTCATCTGTGCAATCTAAAGCAGATTATTCAAAGAAAAAAGACTTCTGAGACTTTATCTAGTATGTTACGATCCGCAGAGCTTTACATACATTTTTTCAATACGTAATATTTTGAGAGAAGTAGCAAGGTAAGGATCAAATAAAATAGGAACTCCCTGAAACGGAATCTATTTCTTTACCTTGTGCGATAAATAGTCTGTGTACTATTTTAAAAATCAATTTAGCGGATGCTTCCCCCCTGAAGAGAAAACCCCCAAAGATCATTACTGGCCATTGAACCTCTTTATTTCTGCACATTTTTGAGGAAATTAGATATATTTTTATCAATTTAATGCAAAATGGTACTTTTTTTCTGTTCTTTGCTTTATCACAAGTGCCGTTTCGGGCTTTAATTTGCCTGATTGTAATATGTGGTAACAGTTACTGGTGCCTAGAACACAACAGGAAGAGTAAAATTATTTATCTTTGAAACCTGTCAGGACAGACTATTTAATGCCTCTCCGAGATGCATACCAAAAAAATGATTCAAGTGTTGACTTTTCTTGCCAAAATTACATCCCTTCCTTTTTCTGTGTTTTAGAAAACTAACTTCTAGGTTTTACTAACAAAAGGTTTTACTTGACTTCTATGGTATTTCTGACCCACCGCAGAAATAAATGGTAAGCATCAGGCCTCTTCTGTCTTTCTCAGCAGAGAAACAGGGATTTGGACAACAGCGGGAAGCTGTTGAGGCTTTATATCCAGCCTCATTTCGTTTTGTTTAGGTAACCAATCTGGGAGGCTGGGAGAACCTTAGCCAGATGAGGAAGGAAATGTTTCCAGGACATGAAAGCTATGACTGTTCACTCCCTGGATACCTCATGGATACTTCAGCTAGCTTCTGATTAATTGATTTGATCTTTTTTGTTACTAATACTATTTGTATTGTAGAGGTATTGTACCTCTTTGT